>WOXC01004473.1:157500-423587 GCA_011680675.1 Gymnobelideus leadbeateri | reverse complement strand
TCTAAGATTCCTTCCAACTCTAAATCCGTGAAGTATTTCAGTAAAGCTAATGAAGTAATGCTAAGCAGAAAGGTTTGGATGATAGGTCGTATATAGATGATGGTTTACTTAGGAAAGTCTGTTAACATTTTAACTTCAAAAGATCCATGATTTTATCAAGGAGAGTGCTCCTTCCCTCAATAATTATTGCGTACCTTTCTTTGCCTAAGTATATGGTTTTTATGAGTTGTGGTGGAAAAAAAGAAAAAGAAAAGAAAAAAGAACAGAAAAGAAAAAAATTCTTATCTTGGTGGCCAATCTTATGCTGATAAGCTTTTCCAAATTTAGCTATGCTTATCCTCTGATTAGAGAAATGCCATCTATCATAGGAGGAGCTGCACTATGACAGGAGGACCTTTTCTGGCTTGGAAGAACCAGTTTGAGTTTGTGCTTCACCAACACAGCTTTCAAGAACCCAGGTCACCTCCACTCGCTCTGGCGCATTGGAGGAAAACTTTAATACAGGATGTTGATGGGAAGATTATGGAACAGAAGAAAGATTTGGAGTGACAAGGTCCTAGGAAAGTGCTGAGGACAGGTCTAGTCATCTTAAGAATTGGCAAGAGGACTACTATAATCGATAGGAGAAAGTCCTTCCTTATATACTACTTTAGGATGGAGAAATGCTCATGTCATCACCATATACTTTCTAGTCTCCCTTTTCCCTTTTCTAGTGTAGGAGCAGATTCCTGGGACGCAATTTGAGCTCTGTCCTTTATTTTTGGAAACTGCTCCTCTCCTTACAAAACAGTTCTCTGGTAAATGCTTCTTGTTTAAACTCCAGAATCCCTCTTAGCAGTAGAGGATGGGTTTGTTTCCCTTCGAACATCTCCTCTTCCTCTTCTCAGTATGCTTTGACTAAGAGTGAGTCCAAAGTGTTCTTTATAACTGCTAAAGAGATACTAATAGAGGACATCACTGGCTTGGCCTCAGTTTTCACATGTGCAAATTGGAGAAGTTGGATTAGATGTCCTTCCATTCCTAGCCAACTCTAAATCCCGTGTTCTTTGTATAAAAATCAGAATATATATCATATGTGTGTATAATGTGTGCATGCATACATTTAATGCACATATATATATATGTGTGTGTGTGCACGTATATACATACTCATATATGTATTGCTCCCTAGGCTTTATATGCATATACATGTATAACGACACAAACATACACATAATGCATACATACATACACATGTATATGTATGTATGTATCTATCTCTCTCTCCCTCTCTATGTACAAACCTAGGAAGTTATCCTTCTTCACTTTTCGATCAGACAGCTACCAAATATCAGATAATCCTTCTTTTTTTTGACTAGGCCAGGGGACTTCTCAGAATGCCAGCTGCATCTCTTTGCCAAATGTTCTCAGAGTGGAGGACTCATGGCATCTCCTGGGCTATCAATTGCCTAATTTCCAAGAGGCATCCAGTGAAAGTGAAGCTGTTTGTATTTTGAATTCTCTTGGGGGAAAAAAAACAACAACTTAATTTCAATGAATCATTTGATTTGTAAGATTCTAGAAGCCAGGAATAAGGTTTAGCTATCTGTTTGGCTGTAAGGATGCTGCTCACCACTATTTTCTAAATTTGTGTGAACTACAAGGCTTATCTATGAACATATTGATCAAGAATTTGAAGGATTGAAAGAATCAGGAGAAAACAGATCCATGGGAAGTATAGCCTGCACCCCACCCTACCCCCTTACCTCATTTCATTTATTACTTGTTAGAAATATAGCACCAGGTGTCCAAGAACATACCAAAAAATGGACTGAAAATAGGAAGAACTTTATTTTAGGACAGAGATTCTTCATCTGGGATCCATAAAGGGGTACCATGAGTAGATTTCAGGGGGTCTGTGAATTTGAAAGGGAAAAATGTATGCTTAGTCTAATTTATGATCTAACAGGAATTTAGCTTTTAGTTCAATTATCAGTGTAGACAATAATATGCAGGGGTTCATAGGCTTCACCAAATTGCCAAAAGTGTTTATGACATAAAACATGTCTAGGAGGATAAGAACATTAAACTTAGGAAAGAAGCTTGCCTGGCGAGCTAGGAAAAACCCTAGGGTGAGGAAATACTGGGCTGGATGAGTTGGAGCTTCATAGTTCATGGCTTATGATATAGAACTGGAATTCCCTCTGAGGTTATGCAGTTCAATTCCTTCATTTTGGAGAGGAAGAAACTGAGGCCCAGGAATGCTCATTCAAGGTTGCACAGGGAGTAACCACTAGAGTCAGTATCAGAACCCAGACCTTTTGACTCTAGTGTCAAGACCTTTTCTACTGTACCATACTGCTCCAAGGTTGGTTATGCAATAGAGTTTTTCTTCACTGTACTAACGTTGTTTGAAGAGACTTTGAGAGATAAGCCTTTATATATGGCATTCCCTTGGTGACAGGTAGAAGAATTCAGGAATTCTCAGGGAATTTTGCTCTTAAAGCTTTAGGTGGTAGTGAGGTGTCCCAAGCCCTCATGACAGTAACTTGAAATGCAGCATCAAGGGCACAAACTACTTATGCTTCATTCATTCATCAAAATTATTAAGTGTGGGCTCTGTCCAAGTTACTGGGCTTAACTCTATCAGAGCTGGGAACCCATTACTATCTGACAAGAGAATGCAGGGTTCCTAAAGAAGGACACAATATAACAGGGGAGAGAAGACAGGTACAAAATTAGCTTTGTTACAAAATAGATTGTAATTTATAGTATATGCTTTTAATTATGACATAATATGTTGACCCAATTCTAAGTTGACTGTCCACTTTCAAATTTCATTTGGAATGGAGAAAAATTAAACAATAAATTCATATGACATCTGAGTTCACTAATCAATTTTTTAACTCTTCCAGGACATGGGGTCAATTTTATTTCTGCTCATGCAAGGCATATTTCCATATTAGCCTTATCAATAAACAAAGTAATAAAATTGTACTTCAATTTACACTTAGAGTTCATCATTTGTATCTCTCAAGGTGAATAGCAATTGTTTTTTTCATCCTGAGTCCTTTGCAATTGTCTTGGATCATTATATTGATCAGAATAGTCAAATCTTTCATAATTGATTATCATTATGATATTCCTGTCACTGGGGTCAGTTTTAAAGACTAAAACAACAGAATGTAAGCCATTGGATTATAAAATCCTGGAGGGAAAGGACTTTTTTTGGTTTCAGTTTTTGCATCCCTAGTATCTAATATGGAGCACAGCACATAGCAAACACTTAGTAGGTATTTGTTAAATTGAATTTAAATGTCTAAAACTACATGAGAGCTGCATTGGGGAATAATCCTCTCTGTATGTCCTCCTTCATAAGGATATAAATGGGTCTGGGATCAAACTGTTGGACCTGGACCTTCACACCTGTACTAGTCTAGGCCAGAGACAAGTCTGATACTTTTAGAGGGGCCACAGAGACTGTCAGACTTTGTCAAAGCTGTCTTTTATTTACCGTTGAGGTTTACCCTGGGTTCATTACTTTGGGGTTGCCTATCTCCTCAAAAGGAGAACTAGGTACCCAGTGTTCCAAATCTATCTCCCTCGAAGACGACGAAGAAACGATTCCATTTCTGACTTTAATCTAAGGGGCTCTCCCTAGCAATGATGGAGAATGTAAAAAAATACCTGATAGAAAACCATGAAGCAGCTCCATGGAACAGTTTTATTCTCATACAGAAATGGAATGTTATGCATTGTGAAATGATTACAATCAATTAAGAAGCTAGTATATAAGCCTTCTTGGAACACTGAGAAGAGTTTAGGTTGTTTTTTTTTTGGGGGGGAGGTGGATACCTGCTTATTAGCTATCTTGTGTTTTACTTCTATTGAGTACAGCCTGATCAACACCAATTGGGCTCTTTCTTTGAGTAACTCTTTCATTCTTGTCTAGGTGGCTATTGCCTCTACTGCTGTCATTGCAGCTACACATGCTTGAGTAGGTGATACTCTGCTGCTCAGGTACCTGGAAAGGGACTAAGGATACCAGTTACCATCTGAGATCCAAAAGAAAAAAGAAACAAACATTAGGTTGCCCCATCCTAGACATAGGATTGTCTAACAGTTTATAAGCTTGTAGTTTTGTATCCTGGTGGGGGAAAGGGCATTTCATATCCCTCCAAGTAGAACTAATAAAGTCAACAAGAAGTGACCTGAGGGAGTGGAGGTTGTCCCTTTAGTACCCCATTAGCTCAACATCTAATTTCAAATATTCTCAACCCCAACGGGAAACAGTCATAGGATATCTGCATCTTCTCTAAAGTGGGGGATGGGGAGAGACTCCCATATTGTGTATCAATATAGGAGATGTTGTTTGAAGGGACTTTGAAAGATAAGCCTTTATATTTGGCCTTCCCTTGGTGACAGGTAAAAGAATTCAGGAATTCTCAGGGAATTTTGCTCTTAAGGCTTTGGGTGGTAGTGAAGTGTCCCGAGTCCTTATGACAGTAACTTGAAATGCAGCATCAAGGGCACAAACTGCTTATGCTTCACTCATTCATCAAAGCTATTAGATGTGGGCTCTGTCCAAGGGACTAGGCTTAGCACCATCAGAACAGGGAACCCATTACTATCTGACAAGAGAATGCAGAGTTCCTAAAGAAGATCACAATATAAAAGGGGAGAGAAGACAGGCACAAAATTAGCTCTATTACAAAATAGATTGTAGTTTATAGTATATACTTTTAATTATGACATGATATGTTGACCCAATTCTAAGTTGACTGTCCACTTTCAAATTTCATTTGGAATGGAGAAAAAGTAAACAATAAAGGAGATGCTACAATATTAAATATACTCTCTAGGAATCAGTTTGTAGATTATGCTGGATTTATGCATAATCTAGAACAGGGGTTAGCAATCCATAGTCACAAGGTCAAATACTACCCACCAACTGCTTTTGAATACTTCTGAGAAAAGAACATTTTAAAAATATTTTAAATAATGCTTCATTTTATTTAAAATATATTTTAAAAATCATTCTTAGCTCACTCACGGGTCATTAGAACAATAGGCAGCATGTTGGGTTTGACCCTTAGACCATGATTTGCTGACCTCTGCTGTAGAATACTCAGTCAGAATCATGGAATCTCTGAGCTGGAAGGGACAGCAGATATTAAGGAATGTCTTTAGCAAAATCCCTGAAAAGTGAACATCCGATGTCCATTTAAGGACCTGCAGTGATGGAGAGCTTTCTTCCTGCCTAGGAAACCCATTCAACCTTGAGGCTTCTCAAATTATCAAGAAGTTTTACTTTGTTGAGCTGAACGCTGCCTTTCTATCCCCTGCTCCTGGATATACTCTCTGGAGCCAAGTAGAATGAGTCTAATCTTTCAATATGGCAAACTTTCAAATAGTTTAAGATACTTATTATCCCCCCAAGTCTTTCCTTCTCCAAGCTCATGTAAAATAAGGGTATTGGATTAAATGTCCCTTTTTGTTCCTTTTTATTCTAAATCTAGAATCCTACAATTCTAAACATCTCCATTTCTTTCAGTAGAACATCATATAGCATGTTACTCCACCCCTCATGATCCTCGTATCCATCTTCTGGATGACTCCAACTTGCCCTATGCCCTCTAGGTTGGTGTGGTCTGGCCTAGAGAGATACTGGGGATTACCACTTCCCTCATTCAGAATTCTATGCTTTCCTAGTCACGGAACACTCACTTAGATCACAGTTGGAAAGAAGATGAGGACAGTTAGACAGACCTTACTAGGTAATTCCAGTTGAGGAATAAAAGCAGCAACAGTAGAGTTCCTTATTCCAGTACTTGGACTCAGAATTCCCTGTTTTGAGTGCTTGAGTGCTGCTCTATTTAAGTATTTAACCATTTCACAAATGAGAAGGGTAATAGTTACAGGTAAGGAGAAGCCATGTAGAGAGACAGGCAGAAAAATTGAGCCATATGTCATAGTGGAAAAGGTCACCAGCTTGCTATGTGACATATCCCCTTCTCTGGACTTCAGTCTTCATACCTGTGAAATAAGGGAGTTAAAGTACATCAGAGGTTCTTAACTTGGAGTCTGCGAACTTTTTCTTTTTCTTTCTTTTTTTCTCTTTTTGCTTTTTGGTGGGCAGTTGGGGCTAAGTGACTTGCCCAAGGTCACATGGATAGTTTTTGTGTTAAGTGTCTGAGGACAGATTTGAACTCAGGTCCTCCTGACTCCAGGGCCGGTGCTCTATTCACTGTGCCACCTAGCCACCCCCGAACTTTTTCTTAAAACTATTTTTCAATATAATTTCTTTCCCTTACAATCCTCTGTATTTTGTTTTATGCATTTAAAAACATTATTCTGAGAAGGGGTCCATGAGCTTCTCCAGCCTGACAAAGGGGCCATAGCACAAAACAAAACAAAACCTTTGTCTAGATGAACTCTAAGTTAGAGTTCCAGCTCTAACATTCTATGCCACTGTGAATGATTAGAAGGGGCAGAAGCAGGGCTCTCCTTTGCCAGCTCCCTGAGATCCCAGAGTGGGCATTCAATAAATATACATTAAATGAACAGATGAATGGATTTCACCAGGGTAGGGGGCCATTGCTGGGACCTACCAGCTCCATGAGAACCCCTGCAAAGGTAGAGGGAAATCTCTAGACTCCTACCCTCCTGACCTTGTTCTCTCAACACCAGAGGAATTGATGACAGCAATTCAATCATGATTTCCCCAACACAACACCAGCTGGTGACGAATGACCCATTGGAGAAGACGGATGAAGTTAGCTTACACAGGGCTCTGGCATTGATTATGGGAGCTGCTCAGGGCTGGGATTTGAGAGGCTGGAGTCTGTTGAAAGCATTGCAGAGCACCAGAGTGATGGATATTTTTAAATAGCAGTGATGTGCCAGGGCTGCTTAGGAAAAAGAAAACACACAACAATATGCTGAGATACATATATGCATATGTTTCAGAGTGTGTGTGTGTGTATGTGTAAATAATTCCTAATTAGTAAGTTTATGGTGATAGAAAGATTTCAACATGGAAAATCCTAAGCTGAGTCAGTCTTTATTATGAATGGAAGCCTGGAGCTGTGTGGAGACACATTCTTGGTCCAAATGTTCTTGTCCATTCTTGGACAAATGTTCCATTGAAAATAAATTCTAGAATTTCAGACCTTTAATAAGTCCTCTGGTTCAGCCTCCTGCATAACTACTGAGGTAAATACTTAATTTATCCAAGACCAATAAAGATTACCAGAAGAGGAACATAGAAAAAGTTGTTTTTGTCATTTTTTTAAGCAAACTGAAGAAGAGGCCAAGCTCCAACTTTTAAATACCTGCCCATTAGCACTGCAAGTATTACTCTCACAGTGACTTGCACATAGTAGGTGCTTACTAAATTTTTTGTTGAATTGAAGCAAAGTCCATGTTTGTCTTTTATTACATTGTTCATCTGCCATTGCCAGTTCAAAAAACTAATTTTCTAGACCTGACAAGCCATAGTTGTTTCGTGCCTAACTTATAAAAATACAGGTTATATCATAGGTTACCATGTAAAAATGTATTAAAAAAAACTCTGAAAAGATCCAGTTGATAAGACCCATAGCCTCCAATATCTACGAATAGACACCTAACATTTGGGCAACAAGGAACATAAGTAGGCAAATATTGTTTTACAGGGGACACTGAGACTTAGAAGAATGAAATTCTTCCACATTCCATGACTGGAATGTGGCTCTGGGTGGGTATACCTTTATCAAAACAAATGAGATAAGTAAAAGGAGTGGAAGTGGGGTGGAGCAGTATATTCATGTAAGGAAATTCTTGTATCAGAGAGATAAACATGATGGAAAACATTGGAGCAAAGGTGAATGGAAAGAGAAATCCAAGAAATCATTTCATTGGAGTATACTACAGATTACCTTGACAGAAGGAGGAAACAAATATATGAAATGATATAGTAATGATATAGAAATTCATTTATCTAGACTTCTGTAGAAGTTCTTTATGCCTGTCTGTCTCTCTCTGCAAAGAGCACAGTAGCTAATGACTTCTTGGTTTGCCTTAATAAAGTTCCATCTCTCAAATGATAAAGTAGTCAAGTGGGGATGCGAGTGGAGGGAAAGAGATTCTCTTCTGGATTTGACTGTCAATAATAAAAAGGAATTGGTTATTAGGATAAAGTGAGAATGATGAGAACCCTGGAGTTTTACCTTTTAGATGTTGTGTTATATAAATAAAGCAAAGTCGGTCATAATTTGACATGCATTCCAAGCTGTGGGAAAGCAGGTTTCCAAGGGTTAAGAAGAAGAATGGGATCCCATGGAATAAGTTCTTTAGAGTAAGTCTGTCCAGGAAGAATGAAAAACTCTAAAGGATGAAATTTTGAAGACACAAAGGGTTTACATTTATTACTAAGAAAAAAGGGGGGGGGCAGGAATTGTCAGAAGAAACCAGTGTGGATGTATAAAGAACTCATAAACCAGCCTAGATTATAAAACATGTGTATATATGATAGAAACAAGGACAGGCAAGAGAAAATGAATACCAAAATATGACATGATACAGTAAGAATAGTATCAGAAAGTGCAGATTCACAGCTTCATATAAAGTTCTTTTTTGTTTGTTTGTTTTCTGTCATATATATGGAAATACTCTTTTTGTTGTTAAGTTCAGAATACAAAAAAGAAATGCTCATGTTCAGAATGAGCTAAAACTGGCAATGAAAGCTAAGGATAACAAAGATTTAAAAAAACTATACTAGGGAAAAGAAGAGGCTTCCAGACGGGATTAGATTACCACTTGAGGTATATGAGACAATGATAACTTAAAACAGCAAAGGTCGAGATGAGCAATTCTTTATCTTTTCTCTGGCAATTAGAGTGATCTTTGGATGGGAAAAGAGAATAAAAGTCACCAAAAGAGCAAATAGTCAACATAAACCAGGAGATAGTAATAGAAAACAAAAGCTACACTTGATGAATTCAAGTTACCGATTCCAGATCAGGTACTGAATGTACTGGTGGCTATGATTGCTGAGTCACAGTTAGTAATATTGAGAGTGTTAATAAAAAAAAGAATTGAAAGTCTGGAGAAGAGCAAACATTTGTATTTTTTTTAAAGATAATGGATTCTGTAAACTCTAGGCCAGTGAGTTTGACTTCAATTACTGGCAACATTCTAGATGAGGTAGATTATTAAACAGATAGTGAATGTTTAGAAAAAGAGGTCATGATTTCAAAGAGTCAGCATGACTTAATAAAAGTACTGCTGGACAAAACTTATTTACTTTTTATTTTTTGACAAGATTACTAAACTGTTAGATCAGAAAGACTCTAGCTAGCATTTACCTAAGTTCTTAGCAAAGTATTTGGTTAAGTCTTATTCTTGTGGGAAAAAATAGAGACATATGCACTAGATGACAGTATAATTAGGCATATTAGGAGTTATTTGAAAGGGCAGACTCAGAATAGTTGTTAATGGTTCAAGTCAACTTGATAGGAGGTCCCCAGTAGAGTGCTCCAGGAATCTTTTCCTGAACCTTTGTTGTTTAATATTTTCATCAAGGATGGTATTGATCACAGATAGTATATTTATGAAATATGTAAATGACATGAATCAAATACCCTGAGGGACAGAAATGGTATCCAAAAAGATCTTGACAAGCTAGAATATTGGGCTGAATATAAGACAAAAATTTCATTTCATACAAATAAGTGAAAGTCCTATACTTGGGTTTAAAATACTAACTTTGAGAGTATGAGATGAAGAAGTAATTATTAGGCAACGGTTTTGTGAAAGAGATCTGGAGGGAACAGTTAGTAAACTGCATGACATGACAGTAAAAAACAAAAACAAAAACAAAACAAACAAACAAACAAACAAACAAAAAACCTAACACAATTTGGAACTTCAAGAAGAAAAATTTAGCTTCCAGGAATGAAGAGGTGATAGTCCTAACATATTCTGCCCCAATCAGACTACACATGGAATTCATTCATTTCTGGGTGCCAAGCTCTAGGAAGGATACTGGAAATCTGGAGAACATCTAGAGGAGGACAACTAAGATGGTGAACTACAGTGAATTCTTGCTATCTAAAGGGTCAGTTGAATTTTAAGTCAATAAGCATTTATTAAGTATCTACTGAGTGCCAGTCCAGTCAAGAGCTAACCACTGGGAATACAAACAAATGTAAAAAAGTCCCTGCTCTCACATAGCTCACAGTCTAATGGAGAAGACAATATGTGAACAACTATCTAGAAGCAAGACATATACATAGGATAAGTTCGAATAGTCAACAAAGGGAAGGCACTAGAACTAAGGAGGATAAGAAAGGTTTCCTATGGAAGCGGAATTTTAAGCAAAATGAAGAAGAATAGAAATAGAAATGATGAGGAAGAACATTCCAGGCAAGGGGGATAAACAGTGAAAATGCCTAGAGTCTAGAGATGTGTGAGTGTGTGTGTGTGTGTGTGTGTGTGTGTGTGTGTGTGTGTGTGTGTGAAACATACAGAAAAAACAATGCCACTGGATCACAGATTATATAGAGGGGAGCAAAGTATAGGAAAACTGGAAAGGGGAAAGGGGTCAGATTATGAAGGGTTTAAAACACCAAAAATAAAGAGGAAAAAAGACTCAACAGTCATATAATAGCTATCTTCATGCATTTGAATGGTAATCGTGTGGAAGAAGCAGCAGACATACCCTTTTTGACCCCAGAGAGCTTTAGTTTCCTAAGAGAGCTATCAATATGTGGAACATTACCTTATAAAGTAGTGGATCCCACCTCACTGGAGGTCTCCATTTTGAGGCTTGAAGATAGAAAGGTGCAGGTTGGTCTAAGTCTGACTACATACCAACTGTGCTGTAGAGGAAATTTTCTTTGGACTACTAAGATGGACACCAAGTTGCCATCTAGCCCTAAAATTCTGAAATTCTTCAAAGTAGCTAATTGCTCTCTGAAGGTGGCTAACCTTGGCAATGGGAAGCCACTCTAGAACCTCAATATTTAATAAGTATTGAATGAATGATTCAGAAGCTTTGTGGACAAGATGGATGATTCAGCATATTCCAGCAAGATGGAGAGATGTAGACTGGGTGACTACATTTTGATAGATTTGGAAATCATCGGAATTCAGTGATTAATAAATCAATGTCAACCCAGAGGCAAATCCTACAGGGCTTGGTCCTTAGCCCAGTTCTGTTCAACATTTTTATCAGTGATTCGGATGAAGACTGGAGATGCCATGACTATCTGATTTGTGGATTGTCAGAAGCTAAAAGAGATAGTTAAAATATTGGATAAAAGAACACTAACAAGTAGACCCAATACCTTGACAGTCCAGGGCAATGGACCAAATCTAGAGGCTAGATCTAAAGATGTAATCATGATTTTACTGGCATGTGGAACTCCCTTGTAAGAAAGCTCCATCTACCAAGGCATTTTGGCACCTTCCCTGCAACTTAGGGTTGCCTATAGTGCTAAAAGTTTAAATGACTTGCCCAAGATCATCCTATCATTCTATATTGGGGAAGGGGACTTCAACCAAAGTTATACTTATTGGGTGTCTATCCATTACACCATATTGCCTCTCAGGCCAAATCCAAAAAAAAAAGTGAAATTTAATATGATTTAAAATTTCCTGCAATACTATACTGACACAGATATGGTTAATGAAAAGTTCAAGCCAAGAAGAGCTAAGGATTTTATTGTGACAGGCTCAGTATTAATCAACAAGGTGAGATGACAGTCAAAAAATGCTGTCTTAGGTTGAATGCACAACTTGGACGTACTATCCGCCCCTGGGGTCCCTTTCTTTCATTGATGGTTCCTTCCAGATCCTCCATTTAAGGATAACACTCAATATAGCTATCTCTTCATTTCTCTCCAGAGTACATTTGGAACTTCTCAGTTATGTCCCTTGCCCCAAATACCTTTGCATCCTACCACTTTCAGCTCCCTTTGATGTGTTGATTCCCACCTCCATGAGAATGTAAGCTTCCTTATACTAGGGACTGACTTTTCTTGTGCTTGTATTTGATTCTCCAGTGCTTAGCTCAGTGTCTGGCACAGTATAGGCACTTAATAAATGCTTGTTCCCCCACATCCAGAGCGAGAAAGATGATAGCCATGTTCTATTCTACTTTGGATAAACTCCAAATGGAGTATTGTGTTCAGTTTGAGGTGTTATCTCTTATAAAGAAATTAGACAAGCTTGGAGATATTCAGGTGATCCATGATGATGGAAGATCATTGAATAATAGGTTTTATTCAACTAGGAGAAACTAAGGATAATATTATGTCAATTATATATATTATGTATTTATATATTATATATAATATATGATATTATATATTATATCAATTATATCAATAATAACTAGTTTTGACATAGAGCTTTAAGTTTTGCAAAGTACTTTACAAATATTATCTCCTTTAATCATTTTATCTTTACAACGGCATTGGGAGGTAGATGATATTATTAGCCATGTTTTACAGATGAGGAAACTGAGGCAGAGAAAGGGTAAGTGACTTGCCCGGGATAACACAACTAGCAAGTGTCTGAGGATCCATTTGAACTCCTCCTGACTCCAGGTTCACCTGGTTTATTTTTTTTTTTTTTTTTTTTTTTTTTTTTAGGGTCTGCAAATGCATTCATATTAAACATTATTCCAATCACCTGGTTTCTTTTACCAATTCTAAGGGTCTATGACTCTATGAGTTATGCAACACTTACTGTGTGTCCAGTACTGGCCACTGAGGCAATGTTACACAATTGAAAGAGGGTCTGATTTGAATTCAGAGGCCCTGGCTTGAATCCTATCTCTGCCATTTACTCTCTTAATCTCTCTGGGCCTCAGTCTTCTCATCTGCAAAATAAAGAGGCTACACTAGATGACTCTTAAGGCCCCTTCTAACTCTGTCACCTGGATCATTGCCACTAGCCTAATTGCTCTCCCTGCCCCAAGTTTCTCTCTATAGTCTTCCCCATAGCCACTGAAGTATATGGCACCCTCTTCTCAATAGACTCCAGTAATTCCATATCACTTCCATGATCACATTTAAACTCCTCTCTTTGGCATTTAAAAAGATCATAGTCTCATAGCTTTTTAGCTAGAAGGGAATTTGCAGGCCATTGAAACCAACTCCCTCATTTCACATATGAGGATACTGAGGCACAGTTAGGTTAAGCACTTGACCAGAGTCACACAGCCAATAAGTGTCTAACGTAGAATTTGAATCAACTCCAAGTTCAGACTTCTGTTCCAAGCTCTTCAAAACCTCGACCCTTCTTACCTTTCCAGTTTTCTTACACATTACCTCCCTCCATGCACTCAACAACCCAGTTCATTTTCTGTCCCTGGCACATGCTACTTCAGATTCTGTCTCCATGCCTTTGCATTGGGTTGTCCTCATGCCTGCAACGTTCTCCCTCTTCACTCATGTACATGCACATCCTGAAATCCCTGGCTTCCCAAAAGTGCCACCAAAAGCAGGAGGTTTTCTTGGTCCTCACAATTATTAGCACACTCCTCTAAATCAAAGTTTTACCTTAAACCTAAGGTTTATGTATCTTGTTTATAGCTATATACATATATGTCATCTCCCTATTAGAATGTCATCTCCTTGAGGGCCAGCAATACTTAGCTTTTGTCATTGTATCCCTCCAGCTTAGTACAATGTCTCTACTATTCTAAGTACTTAATGAAGACTGAATTATCTCAGTCTAGAAGCTATAAAGAGAGACAGAATAAAATAATCATAGCTGATCTTTTATCAACTCAAATTTCACATAGTTGTTTTCATCTCTAGTACTGTGCCATAGGCACTAGAACTAGATATTATTACCATGATCTGACAGATGAGTAAATTGAGGCTCAGAAAGGGTAGAAGTATAAGTATTTATAAGTGCCTACTATGTGCCAAGCACTGCTAAATACTTTACAAATATTGCATTATTTGAGTCTCACAACAGCTTCATGAGGTAGATGCTATCATCATGTCCATTTTACAGTTGAGGAAGCTAAGACAAATAAAGCTTAAGTGACCTGCCCAGGATTATACAACTAGTAAGTGTTTAGGGTCAGATTTGAACTTAGGTCTTCCTGACCCTAGGACCACCACCTAGTTGGCTTACTCAGAAAGATTAATTAACTTGCCCATGGCTGAAAAGGCAGCAAGTATCCAGGGCTGAATATGAACCTGAATTAGATTTAAAAATTCTAGTGGGGGCGGCTAGGTGGCGCAGTGAATAGAGGCTGGCCCTGGAGTCAGAAGGACCTGAGTTCGGATCTGGCCTCTGACACTTAATCCACACAAACAAAAACCTAGCCCTGTAACCTTGGGCAAGTTACTTAACCCCAATTGCCCTAAAGGGGCGGCTAGGTGGCGCAGTGAGTAAGAGCGCCGGCCTCGGAGTTGGGATGACCCGGGATCAAAACCGGCCTCAGAAAATGAGCACCCACACATAAATAATGACTAGCCGTGTAACCTTGAGCAAATTACTTAACCCCAATTGCTTTAAAAAAAAATTCTAGTGCTCCATCTATTGCAGAATGATACATGGCCCTCAGAGGCCATTAACTTGAAATTTATGTGTGGGATTGCAATATTATTATTTTTGTTATTGTTGCTTCCATTAGTAGTAATAGGAACTCACATTTATAGAGAACTGCAGAGTGCTTTACATGAATTCATTTGTTTGATCACAAACAGTATTTTGCTATACAATTAAGAAAAGAATAATAAAATGCCAGCATGGGGAGGCAAATTAGAGATCAATTAGAGATTAATTGTTCCATGAGCAGTAGACAATACATGTTATTATAGAGGTCCAGGGGAGTGAGTAAGGACAGATTGTTGCTAGGTGGGGTGGGCCAGGAACAATTCAGGGCAAAGAGAGTTTGAGAAAAAAGATTTGCTTCGGGTTTGATAGGGAGAAATGCAACAATTGAATGGAAGTTTTTAAATGGTCTGGCAATCTCTGATCAGAAGTTATCCCACTCTTTACCAATTCCCTAGGAGTCTGTGTTTAGCATGTCCCCATCTTTCTGCCCTATTCATACTACAAGGACTGAAGAGGGCATTTATATAGAAACAGGCCTATCTATTCTGGAGAGTTCATCTCCTCTTAATACTTGTTTCTCACCTGGAGCCAGACTCCTCTGTGATAGTAATGTTCTACCCAGAGGCCTCTTCATTGTTAAGAGGAGAGAGGCAGATGGGTTGGTGGGGAGGGGATATTGTTTGCATGAGTAAATGCTTCACAAAGGGGCAGAAGACAGGGAGCAGAGTGTACTGTTTTGTGAATGAATTTTTCTATAATAGTCAGAACTTCCATAAAGGGTCAATCTAAGGCCTGTTGCTGACTTTGGACTAGAAAGAGGAATGGCTTCTACAAAAGTGGCTTTCCCACCCACAAATGAAGCATGAGATTTTCACAAAAGTCCAAAGTCTCTAAGAGATCATCAGATCTATCCTTCAACATCCTGTCTAGAATTAACCTAATCCAGACTTGACAGATATTAGTTTTGATATATTCTGATATGTTCTAGTCATGTCAACAGACATCATTATTTACTTACCAAAGACTAGGCATTGTGCTAAGCACTAGGAATATAAATACAACGAGAAAGTCAGATCTTGACCCCAAGGAGCTTACATTCAAATGAAGGAAGATATATAAAAGGGAGCTGGAAAAGGGCATGAGGTGAAGGTATCTAGTACCGGGAAAAGGTAAAGAAAGGTCTATGGAAATAAGTCAGGAATGTAGTCTAGCAAGGGATGAAGAGGTCTTCCTTTAAATGGAGGTTCTGAGAGAATCCAGATAGTCAGAGGGAGGGACCACATGGATGGAGAGTATTTCCGATGTGAAAAGTAGTACATGGGTAGAGAGAGCTTCCAGAATAAAGAGGTTCCTTTTTTTTTTTGAGGGGGGAAGGCAAGGCAACTGGGGGTAAGGGACTTGCCCAAGGTCACACAGCTAGTAAGTGTGTCAAGTGTTTGAGGCTGGATTTGAACTCAGGTCCTCCTAATTCCAGGGCTGGTATTCTATTCCCTGTACCATCTACCTGCCGCATCTAGCTGCCCTGAGGTTTCTTTAAAAATTTTGTATTGTTATTTCCTATTTTTTTACATCATCATACTATACCAAGTATCCATCCCTATGCCTCTCCCAGAGAGCCACCCCATATGACAAATATTATTTTTTGAAGTGGAAAAAAAAAGAAAAAAGTAAAAACAGCTGATCAATACAATGAAAAGGTCTGAAAATGTGTACAATGTGCATCACCTAAAGACCTCCCACCTCCAGAAGGGGTAGATTGGAAATGTGTTCTCATATCTGGAACTCACTTACGTTCCACTTGAGCTTTGTAATTTTATTACATTTATTTTTTGTTGTATCATTCTTTTGACTTTAGTTCTCCTAGTTATTGTATATATTGTTTTCTTGGCTCTGCTTCCTTGGCTCCACATTAGTTAATGTTCATTTCTGATGGCGTAGTAAAGTTTCATTACATGCATGTATCATAATTTGTTTAGCCATTCCCCAAGTGATGGGCATCTACTTTGTTTACAATTTTAACTCTAAGAAAAAAAAGTGCTGCTACAAATATGTTGGAGCAAATGCAGATTTTTTCTTATCAATAGCTTCCTTGGGGTCTAAGCTCAGTAACGGAATCTCTTGTTCAAAGGATATGGGCATTTTAGCTATTTAATTTGCATAATTCCAGATTGCTTTCCAAAATGGTTGCACCACTTCATAGCTCCACCATGAATATATTAGTATGTCTATCTTTTAACAACCCCTCCAACACTGAGTGGATTTTTGTGTCTCTTTTTACCATTAGGTAAATTATGTTTTTAAGGCATTGTTTTCTTCAATGTTTTTTATGCCTCTTTTAAAGACCAAGCTGTTAATTATCTTTTCATAATTTTCTAATATCATTCTCATTTCTTTTTCCAATTTTCCCCCTACCAATCTTATCACTTTCTTTAACTCTTCCAGGATTTCTTGTTGGGTTTGTGTCCAATTAGCATTTTTTTTTCTTTGAGGCTTTGGTTATAGTTGTTTTCATGTTATTGTCTTTTTCTGATTTTGTGTCTTTGTCTTCCCTGCTACTATAGTAGTTTTTTTCTGTTTAAATTCTTTTTTTCTTGTTTTTTTTCCTATTTTTTTTTCTAGCCTATTTTTTTAACTTTGAACTTTATGTTAAAGTTGGGTTCTTCTCATCTGAGGGTGGAAAGGCACTGTACTAAACTTCAGGTTTTTCCTTGCTGCTGTTTTCAGATCTGGTTCTAGAGATCAGCAAGTTTTCAGTGCTTCCAAGATGCTGTGATCCAAGTGCTGCTCTCCTGATCTATGCTCTGATCTTTACTCGGGAAGAGTTCCTTCTCCCCTTTAGTCACAAGTGCTAGTACTCCTTTTGGCCCAGGAACTGAGATCAGGGTCCCTGCTCCTTTGTGACTGACCAGAAGTTCTTCTCTATGCCCTGGAACTGTGACCCAGAAATGTATGTAGAAAACATAGTTGTCAATCAGTGCCAATTGCCAGAAAAGAATATTCTGTAATATCTTTCTGACCAGTTGTCCAACCCCTTTACCATCCCTGGGATAAGAACTCCTGAAAGTGGTTGAAGTGACTGCTGCAGCTACCCCACATTTGTTTCACAACTGTGAAAGACCTCTCCTATAGATCTCCTGAGTTTTCTGAGGGCAGAAAAAATATCTCACTTCAAGATTTAGTTGTCTCTGCCATTCCAAAATTTGATTTAAGGTGTTATTTCAAAGTCATTTGGAGGGGAGTATTGAGGGATTTCAGCTGGGTTGCTGCCTCTAATCCACCATCTTGTCTATATATTTGTTTATATATTTTGAATACCAAGACCTTATCAGAGAAATTTGATAAAAAAGTGTTTTTTTTTCCTATTTGACCACTTCCCTTCATATTTTAGATGAATTAATGTTGTCTGTGCAGAAGCTTTTCAATTTCAAGTTTCCTCTTCTGCTCTAAACATAGTATTATGTTCTTTCAGTTACTTTACTTTAATCTTTTTTTAAGGTGACTCTATTCCCAATGACTTTCTTTCTCTCATCCCTGATTCTCTCTCCTTTTACATTTCCTCATCTTTCCTTCAGCTAGTCCTATTCCTTAGTTTTTAAATTTCATATTTTGTACCCCTTTCCAAAAAGTATTTCTCTCCTCTTCATTATCTGTTTTCTCTTTCTGTTTACCCTAGACCCTCATTCTGATTCATGACTCCTATAATCACCCGGTCTCTTTCTTTTCTCTGCATTCTTTATGCTATTAAAGCTTTCAAAGTATCCATTCTAGCGTCTCCTCTCTAGGCACTTTCTAGCATTGCCTTGTAGGGTTTGCCACATGGTTTCCCCTTTTCCATTGTGTGTCATTTCCATAATAATGCCAATACAACAGCACTAATTATTGTTATTATAGTAATAAATATAAAACAATGGTAATAGCTTTCTCTATGCATACACACACATATATACATGTATATACACATGTGTGTATATATATATACATACTCTATATACACATAGGTATGTATACATATGTATGTATGTATTTAATGCTTAATATATGCTAGGTACCATACTAAATATTTGACCATCATTATCTCATTTGATCCTCACAACAACCCTGGGAGGTAGGTGGTATTATTATTTCATTTTATAGATGAAGAAGAGGTAAACAGAAGTTAAGTGACTTGCCCAGAGTCACACATAGTAAGTCTCTTAGGTCACATTTGAACTCAAGTCATCTTGACTCCAGGAAAAGCACTGAGTCACCTAGTACTGCCCCATGGTAAAGATTCCCCACTACTATATCCCTAATATGCAACACACAACTAATCTATGCCCTTTCTTAATGACATACATAGATACATACATGCATATGCATATATGTACACACACACACACACACACACACACACACACACACACACACACTTGCCTGGAGACTTTTCCCTGTGTCCATTTTCCTCCATTTCTCTAAAGGTTTTGACTTCCCCCACTGCTTACCAATACAAGTAGCATTTTCAAATACTATGTCCCCATTTCCTATTTCTCCGCAACTCTTCATTTATAAGAATATTTGCCAGTATAACCGTCTCCCACCTCAAAAGTAAGGTCTCCTTCCTCTCATCCTCATTTTCACTATCTCCCTTTTCCTGCTCACCCACTCACCTGTAGACCCTTTTCTTTCTGAGACCACAAAGGTCATCTTCTCCTCATTGCTAGTCCTTGATTTGACCTCAGTGCATCACTTACTTTTTCTCTATCTCCTTAGTCCCTTCTCCCCCTACCCTTTACCTTCCCATACTGTAATGTAGTCCCACAAAAGAAGAATTCACGTGTAGACAAACTGTTGCCAAGTTCTGTCCATAACAGGTCCTTTCCACCTCTTCATTGTTACCCCTATAAGATTCCCTGTTTCTTTGTGTATATTTAGAAACTTTTATTGGAATCTCTATTGTCACTCTGTTGCTGTTACTGTCCTTGCCTGCTGCATTTCTTTACTCATTCTGCATTTCCATTTAGGGTATTTGAGAGGCAAACAATCTCTTCAGTTCTGGTTTTCTTTCTAAAATGTGTCAAACATTTCTTTATTACTGAAATCCATCTTTTGTCCTATATGGTTGAGCTCAGATTTGCAGGATAGGTCACCTTGGGCAGCACACTGAGGTCCATTGGTCTTCAAAAAACATCATTCCATTCCCTCTTCCTTCTTCTAGAGAGTGCAGAATAGTCTTGTGTTATTTGAGTGTCCTTTCCTTTGTATTTGAAGGTCTTTCTCCTAATGGCTTACAGAACTTGTTATTCCTGAATTGAATTACTAAATTTAAACACTATGGGCCTTGGAATTTGCAGCTTAAGTTTTCTTTCTATGAATTCTTTCTGGTGATATTTCATTTTCTGTGTTTAGGAGTTCTGGACAGTTTTCTTCTATTTTCTTCATTATGATGCTAAGGTTTTTGGTCCTGTTGTGTTCTTGGGAGACCTGAGATGATTAATTGTCTCTACATATCCCTGTCTTTGGGTTCAGTGTCTTTTGTTTGCATAGTAAGCATATTTTATTTTAATATTATTATTATTATTTTATTTCTCTTCTTCTAGGTTGTCCTTCTGTTCTGTCAATTTACATTCCCAGTCTATCATTTTTTCTTGTTTCTTTGGTGAGGCTTGTCATTGCAGATTCAAGTTTTCTATTGTGTTCATTATTTTTGTTGTGCAGGCCATTAATTTTGCACTTAGAATTCTCACTTTTCTTTTAAATGACTCAGGGACAGCATGTTTTGGTTGCATGTTCTCCTCAAATTCCACAGGGTCCTCTGTCTCATCAAGTGTTGGAGCATTTTCCTTTTTTTCCTCTTCAGTATTTATTAATAGATGCCTAAACTCATTTACTAGATCTGGAGGCTACTTCAGTTCTTACGGCTTTTTTCTATTGATTTATCTGTTTACTTGAGTTTTGAGTTTTCTTCTTCCTAAAGTCTTTGGTACTTTCAGCGCTTTCCCTTCACTTAGTTTCCTTGTCACTCACTTCCTGACTCTCATCTCTGATGGTGATTTCCTTGGGGGCTAGATCTCACAGTGTCTCAGCCTCCTTCCACATGGGGCAATTCACAGTTTACCAGCCTAAGTCTCTGCCCCCAGTGACTTTTGGGTGGTCAGAACTAGCCCCAGCTATATATGGAGTTTTTTCTCAGGCTTAATGGGGAGCTATAAAGTTCCCCTCATGCATGGCATCTTCTGGTGACATGTCCTACTAGTGTTTTTCTGTTCTCTGGTTTGGCATCAGCAGTTCAGAGCCTGCTTTCCCTGGAACTGGCAGAGCCTGCTTTCTCCAACATCAATGCTTCAGGGTCACAGCCCCTGCTAGGCTTTTGCTCCTGAAGAGTAATAGCCAAACCGACTGTCACATTCTGAGCAAACTTCTGCAGACTGGACCCAGATTCCCTACAGCACTTGGAAAAAGGGAGTGAGGGAATGGAGTGCAGGGGGCAGGTTTGATGTAAGCCTTTGGGTCTGCTAGGGAAGCTTCGCTGCTAATAACTGGGGAAGGAGGGAAAGGTACTGAGTGAACTCAGGGTTAGTGAGCACCAATTTCTGAGGATGGTGAGGGACTGTTTTTGTTTTTTACCTTTTTTTGGATGCTACGTGTCCATGGAGACAGCTGAAGTTGTGTTATTTTTGGAACATAATTTCTGTTTTGGAAAGGTTTTAGAGGTGTGGGGAGCAGAGAAAATGTCTAGTCTAGTATGTTTCTACTCCTGTCACCCCCAAGAGATGTCTATAGCATGGCAGAGAAAGTTCTGAAAAAAAAATGAGCCAGTTCTTGTTCAAGTTTGAATGTCAGAGGGTAAAGCATAGTAAACAAGGTTACATACACTGAAGAATGCTGGGACTAGCATAGTTACCAAGAACTTCTAACCAGATTCAAAAGCAGGTCTTCAAGATAATTACTTACTATTCAGGGCATCTGTTTTAACCATCCTAACCTATTCTAAGAAGTTGTGTCCCTGACCCCCTCTTACCATTTTCCAGAGAAGAAACTTCAAAAATATTCTTCAATAACTAGATCTGTTTTTAGGAAGTTTAAGAAAAATAGTAATAGATTTAGGAAGATCTGAGTTAAAATCTAGCTTCAGATACTTGCTAACTATTCCTATTGTTGTTATTTAGTAGTAACACAGTCCCAATAATAGTAGTCATCATCGTCATTTTCATGGTCATTGTCAGAGTAATCAGTATCAAACAATAGTTCAAATCTAATAAGATAAAATAATAGGGATAAATGCAAAATGATGCTCTTCAGTTAAAAAAATCAGCACTGTAATTAAGGATGAGGGAAAGAGAACTACCCCAAAGTAAATATGAATAACACCTGGGGCTTTAGTGGGCTCTAAACTCAATGTGAGGCAACAGTGTCATATAATTTATCTAAAGAAGAGAAGACTTAATTGCTCTAAATATTTGAAGACTATATCATAGGGAGACCTAGATGATCAGACTTAGTCTGCTTGGCAGTTGGAGGGGAAAGTTTGAAGTTGAATACAACTTAGTTATATTTAAGGAAACCTTTCCTAACAATTAGAGATGAAAAAAGGGGGATGCATTTGTTTCTCCTAAGTATAGTGAGTTTGGGCTTGCTATTTGCCGGGGATTTCATACAGGTCATTCCTTCTCAGGAATGAATTGGACTAGACGGTCTCCAAATTAGATCCCTTTAGAGAAGTTCCATGATTCTCTATGGTACCTTAGACTTAAAAAGCACTTTTAAATCCATCATCTCAACTGACTCTCTCTCAAACTCTATAAAGTAGGGAGTATAAGTGTTAATATTTCCATTTTACAGATAAGGAAACTGAGTCTCAAAAGAATAAAACAAATTACTCAGTTACCAAATGGATAAGTAGTGAAGTTAGGGTTCAAATCCAGGCCTCGACTCCAACTCTATGGTTCTGATACCCTACATCCTCATCCAGCTACTTCTCCAGTCATCTCATCCTCTTAGCTTCATACCCTCACTGGGGGCTAGGTAGGAGTCAATGAGTCACATCTTATTTTCTCTTCAGACGAGCCCCAGTGACAACTAATTATGGATAAATCAAGGCCATTTATAGAAGGATCTACAAAGCGAGGGCAATGCTTAACTCAGAAAAAAAATAATTTTCATGGCAGAATCTCATGGGTATGGAAAATAGATACAGAAATATTTGTGGGTGTATGTGTGCATGTGTGCACATGTATGTGTACAGAGGGGTGACTCCCCATTACACCTATCTCTAGGGATAGTCAGACCCCTAGCTTCTCCTCTCCAGTCTTCTATTCCTGCCGCATTCATTCTCCACGGAAGTGACTTCCTTCTCATGGTTACAAAACCCATTTTCTTTCCAGAATCTACCTGTCTAGCCCTGATTTCTCATCTTTTCCTTAGTTCCTTGGACAGTAGAAAGAGGAGAGGAATCTGTTAAGAGATCCTTCCTCTCTCTGGGCTCCATGTTTTCCTTTGGCACCTCTAACTTAGCATTTTCTCTTTCTTCCCCTCCAGTTGCCTGCCTGTCTATTTGCTCACCTGGAAATCCACATATTTCCTGTTCCATGCTGATTAGATTGTGTCTTCCAGGCCTGCTCCATTGAGCCACTTCTTCAATCAGATGCTCACTTAGCACAATCACCTAATTATGTGGGCTTTAGTGCTATTGTATTTTTACATACACTTTTACAATTGATTTTAGGCAGGGAGGGATTCAATTGTTGTAGGGCTCTACATGCTGGTTTTGTGGGCATATTACATTTTTAGAAAAATCAATTTCTAGTTGCATAGGCATTTATTAAACTGCAGCTTCAAAAGGAATCCCAGAAAGGTTGGGTAGTGGTTTGGTGGGGAAGTGAAGAGAGAATGCACAGGTCATCTGGCCACAGATGAGGGCATTTCCCCTTAGTGCTCAGCCAGGGGACCTTGTAGCTGTGCTCTATAGGTTTGAGGAATAGATAAAGAATCATGGACTTTCAGAGATGAAAAGGACTTTAGAGACCATCGGATTTGACTATCTCATGCTTTATTTTTTGTGAGGGGGGAGGCAAGGCAATCGGAGTTAAGTGACTTCCTTGAGGTCACACAGCTAGTAAGTGTCACAAGGCCAGATTTGAACTCAGGTTCCCCTGACTCCAGGAAGGGTGCTCTATTCAGTGTATCACCTAATTGCCCCCTTGACTCTCATCTTTTGAGGAGGGAGGACTAAAAGTGTGACTTTACCCAAGTCATTCATGCCACAAATAGTCTATGCATTCAAGTATTAATGTTAAGGGGCTACTCCATGTAAAACAGTGTATATGATGCTACCTGGGTTATACAGATAGACAAGACTCTGTCTCTAGGCAGCTTTGAGGTGCTTACAAACCAGTTGGATAAAGAATACTCCCATCAAGGGTAGTAATAGTAACTAGCATTTATTTATCTCTTTTGATCCTCATAACACCTCTGGGAGGTAAATGCAATAATTACTTCCATTTCACAGATGAAATGAGGCTGAAAGTGAGTGACTTTCCCAAGACCACCCAGCTAGTAAGTGTATGGGACAGGACTCAACTCAAATCTTCCTGCATTTAAGTGCAATACTCTATCCTCTATAAATCTAGCAGCCATGAGACCAATGGCATATTGAAAGTCAGAGAGTGGAAGATAAGACACAGACAAAATATAAAATGGAATGTGCTAAGTGCCTCTATAAGCCAGATCTCAATGGTACTGAAAATTCTTAGAAAGGAAAGATTATTTCATACCTGTGGAATATAAAAAGACTGCATAGAGGAAGAGGTAGCTTTGGAACAAGATCTAGGAGAATGGGTAGGATTTCAATAAGAAGATATAGTGGTAACAATAATGGTTCTGTGGTGTCTGTGAAGGATAATATAGACATTGAGAAAGGTAGAAACCAAAGTCTAGAAGCAGGAAGCTACAGGATCCATTTCTAGAAGAGTGAGAAGGATAGGATGCCTGAAAAATAGAGTATAGGGAGAGGAGAAATGTAAGACTGAGGCTGCAAAACTTTGCTGGTGTCAGATGGTGGAGGACCTTGAATTTTAGAATAAGATATTTGGACTTAAGGCTTTAGTCTTCTGGGTTGAAGGTTTCTAAGCTGACCAATGAAAGGAGATTGATCCTATAGCAGAGGAGAGTTATGGTTGGCTTGAGTAGTTTGTACCACATTTTCAATAAAGAATTCTCAAAAGGATAATAAAGTGTGTTATTACAGAGATGTGTGAATGTAAAAGAAGATGTACCAGTTCTGTTGTTAAGATTGAAGGACAGGGAGCCAAGGTGGCAGAGTATAGGCAACAACCCAGATGACCTCTTTAAATATTTCCATCTAACCAAACTTTAAAACAATTCCTCAAATCAAATTTTGGAATGGCAGAGTCAACAAAAAGTCAAAGTGAGACATTGTTTCCATCCGAAGAAAACCTACAAAGTTATCAGGCGAGGTCTGCGACACCATGTTGGGGGCCAGTCTAGAGTACATGCAGTGACAGTAGCTTCAAGCACACTCAGACCAAAAATAGTAACAAAGAGTCAAACAACTGGTCAGAGTGAGATTACAGGGGATGCTTTGCTGGCATTGAATACAGCTGTATTGACTAGCAACTTCATTGCCTGTAAGCGGTTCTGGGTCTCAAGTTACAGAGCAGAAATGACAGTGATAGTCAATCACAAGGGAAGAGGGGTCATGGTCCCAGTTCTAAGGCAAAGAGGAGTGCTAGCACTTGTGGCTACATAGTAGCAGGGCCCCTTTCTGAGTAAAGACCAGAGCACAGCCCTGGAGAACAGTGACCACACCTTTCCCTAGATCACACCACCTTGAAAGCATGACAACCTTTCAGGTCACCAAAGATATCTCTGAAAACAGCAAGTTGGAAAAGCCTGAAACTTAGAATAGTCCCTTCCCACTCCCAGGTAAGTAGAGCTCAACTTTAACACAAAGTTCAAGATCAAGAAATAGACTAGAAAAATGAGCAAACAACAACAAAGAATGTGACCATAAAAGGCTACTTTGGTGGCAGAGAGGACCAAGACATAAATTCAGAAGTAGAAAACAATGTGAAAATAGCTACAACCAAAGCCTCAAAACAAATGCTAATTAGACAGAAACCCAACAAGAATTCCTGGAAGAATTAAAGAAGGTGACAACAGTGATAGAGGAAAAAATGGAAAAAGAAATGATAGTGATGCAAGAAAATTATGAAAAGAGAATTAATAGCTTGGTAAGAGAGACAGAAAATACTGAAGAAAATAATACTTTAAAAAACTAAATTGGACAAATGATAAAAGAGGCACTAAAATTCACTGAAGAAAAGAGCTTCTTAAAAAGGAGAATAAAACCAAATGGGAAAGAAGGTACAAAAAGTCACTAAAGAAAAGAATTCCCTAAAAAAGCAGAATTGGCCAAATAGAAAGAGGAATTACAAAAGATCATTAGAGAAAATAATGCCTCAAAAATTAGAATTGAGCAAATGAAAGCTAATAAATCCATGAAACGTCAAGAAACAATAAAACAAAGTCAAAAGAATGGAAAAAAATTAAGAAAACATGAAATATGTCATCAGAAAAACAACTGACCTGGAAAATAGGTCAAAGAGATATAATTTAGAAATTACTGAGCTATCAGAAAGTCATGATCCAAAAGTGAGCCTAAACACCTTATTTCAAGAAATTATAAAGGAAAACTGTCCCAATAGCTTAGACCCAGAGGGTAAAATAGAAATCAAAAGAATCCACCAATCACCACCTGAAAGAGATCCCAAAATGAAAACTTACAGGGTGGATGGTGTAAGGTATAAGAAGAATGGCAAAGCAGAAGCTGGGCAGCTAGGTAGCACAATAGATAGAGTATTGGGCCTGCAGTCAGGAAGACCTGAGTTAAAATCTGGCCTCAACATTTAATAACTTTTTGAGGCTGTGAGTCACTTAACTCTGCCTCAGTTTCCTCATCTGCAAAATTATCTGCAGGCAGAAATGGCAAACCACTCTAGAATCTTTCCCAAGAAAAGCCCAAATGGGCCCACAGAGAGTTAGAAATGACTGAAAAAATGACTGAACAACAATAATTGTCTTGATCAAAGTCTTTCATAGTTGATTATCCTTAAAATGCTACTGTTAGTATGTACAATGTTCTCTTGGCTCTGCTCACTTCACTTTGCATGAGCTCATATGATTCTTCCTAGGTTATTCTGAAATCATCCTGCTTGTCATTTCTTAAAGCATAATAGTATTCTAAAACAATTATACAGCACAATTTGTTCAGCCGTTCTCCAATTAGTGGGCATCCCCTTGATTTCCAATGCTTTGCCATGTCCCCTCCAATATTTGTCATTTTCTTTTTCTGTCCTGCTAGCCTGTCTGACAAATGTGAAGTGGTATCTCAGTGTTTTCTTTTAAATCTGCATTTCTTTAATCATTAGTGATTTAGAGCATTTTTTTCATGTGACAATAGTTTTGATTTCTTCTTCTGAAAGCTGCCTGTTCAAATTCTCTGACTATTTATCAGCTGGTGAATTGTTCCTTTTATTAAAAACAATCAATTTGACTTAGTTCCCTATATATTTGAGAAATTAGGTCTTTATAAGAGAAATTTTGCAAAAATTTTTACTAGTTACTGTTTCCTTCTAGGTTTGGTTGGATTAATTTTGTTTGTGGAAAAGCTTTTAATTTTCATGTAATGAAAATTATCTGTTTTTTTCCCCCATAATTTCCTCTATCTCTTAAACTCTTCCTTTATTCTTAAATCTGACAGGTACATTTCCCCCCATTCTCCCCTAATTTATTTAGATATCACCCTTTATGTCTAAATCATGTAACTACTTTGACCTTAGCTTGATAGACAGTATGAAATGTTGGTTTATGCCTATTTTCTGTCAAACTGCTTCCTGGTTTTTCCAGAAATTTTTTTGTGAAATGATGAGTTCTTATGCTCAAAACTTGACTCTTTGGGTTTATCAAACAGTAGATTACTATGGTAGTTTAATACTATGTATTGTGTACCTAATCCATTCCAATGACCCACCAGTCTATTTCTTAGCCAGTACCAGATTGTTTTGGTGATTACTACTTTGTAATATAGTTTGAAATCTGGAACTGCCAGGCTGCCTTCCGTAACATTTTTTTTCATGGATTCCCTTGATATTCTTGATCTTTGATTTTTCAGTAGTTTGATTGATATGTTGACGAATAAGTAAATTAACTGGGGTAGAATTGTCATCTTTATTGTGTAGACTCAGTCTACCCATGAACAGTTAATATTTCTCCAACTTTTTAAATCTGTCTTTATTTGTGTAAAAACTGTAAAAACTGTTTTGTAGTTGTGCTCCCTTAGTTTTTCTTGGTGGGTAGACTCCCAAGTATTTTATATTGTCTGCAATTATTTTAAATGGAATTTCTTTTTCTATCTCTTCCTGTTCTGTTTTATTGGTAGTATATAGAAAAGCTGATGATGTATGTAGGTTTATTTTGTATTCTGTAGCTTTGCTGAAGTTGTTAATTGTTTCAACTATTTTTTTAGTTGATTCTCTAGGGTTCTTTAAGTATTCCATCATATAATCTGCAAAGAGTGATAATTTTGTTTCCTCGTTGCCTATTTTTATTCCTTGAATTTCTTTTTCTTAATTTATCACTATAGCAAGTATTTCCAGTACAATATTGAATAACAGTGATGGTAATAGACATCCTTGCTTCACCCCTGACCTTGTTGGGAATGTTTCAAGTTTATCCCCATTACAAATAATGCTATCTTTTAGTTTTAGATAGATACTACTTATCATTTTAAGAAAACATTGAAAAATGTTTTGCATTATTTCACATATGTTATTGATCTCATATTGTTTACCTTCTCAGTGGGTAAGGGAAGTTTGGGAGGGAGGGAGAGAAACTGGAACTCAAATTTAAAAAGAAAAGAATGCTAAAAATAAGTAAATAATAAATTTTAAAAGAGAAAAAAAAGAAAGGTTCAATTTATTCCTATTTTTGTAATTTTTTAATAGAAATGAATTTTATGTTTTATGAAAACCTTTTTTTTCCTGTATCCATTGATATAATCATATGATTTTTGTTGTTATTGTTATTGTCAATGATGCTGACAGTTTTCCTAATGTTGAACTAGCCCTATATTCCTAGTATAAATCTCACCTGACCATAGTATATGATATTTGTGATATATTGTTATAATCTTCTTGCTAGTATTTTATTAAATTTTTGCATAGATATTCATTAAAGAAGTTGGTCTATAGTTTTCTTGCTCTATTTTTGTGTTCCCTAATTTAAGTATCAAAACCATATTTTTGTCATAAAATTTTTGGTAGGACCCTTTCTTTGCCTATATTTCCAAATAGTTTATGTAGTATTGGAATTAATTGTTCCTTAAATGTTTGGTAGAATTCATTTGTGAATCCATTTGGTCCTGGAAATTTTTTCTTAAGGAGCTAATTGATGGCTCATTTGATTTCTCTTTCTAAGATGGAGCTATTTAAATGTTCCATTCCCTCTTCAGTTAATCTGGGTAGTTTATACTTTTGTAAATATTCATGCATTTTAGTTATGTTGTCAGTTTTCCTGGGCTTATACTTGGGGAAAATGGTTATTTATAATTACTTTAATTTCATTTTCATTGGTGGTATAGTCACCCTTTTTATTTTTGATACTAGTAATTTGTTTTCTTTCTTTTCTTTTTAAAAAATCAAATTAACCAATGCTTTATCTATCATATTGTTCCCCTCCCCCACCACTCTGGCTCCTAAAACAAGCTCCTATTTTTATTTATTAGTTCAATTGTATTTTTAATTTTAATTTTATTATCCTATCCTTTGATTTTTTCAGAATTTCCATTCTGGTATTTAACTGGCAATTTTTAATTTGTTCTTTTTCTTTTAGTTGTATGCCCAATTCATTGAACTGCTCTTTCTTTCTTTTATTGATATATGTATTTAGAGATATAAATTCTCCTGTAACTACTGCTTTGGCTACACCTCACAAGTTTCAGAATGTTATCTCATTGTTGTTCTTCTCTTTAATGATTTATTTCTATGATTCGTTATTTGACCCACTTATACTTTGGGATTAGGTTATTTAGTTTCCAATTAATTTTTAATCTATGCATCCACAGCTCTTTGTGAAATGCAATTTTACTGCATTTTGATCTAAAAAGCATGCATTTAATGCTTCTGCTTTTCTGCATTTGTTTGTAAAATTTTTGTGCCCTTATATATAGTCAATTTTTGTGAAGGTACCTTGTGCACCTGAAAAAAAAATGTATACTCCCTTCTATTTTCATTCAGTTTTCTCCAGAGGTCTATCATATATAACTTTTCTAAAATTATATTCATCTCCTTGGGTTTTTTCTTGTTTATTTTATAATCATATTTATCTATCTCTGAGAGGGTAAAGTTGAGTTACCCATCAGTATAGCTGTACTATTAAATTCTTCCTGTAATTCACTTTAACTTTTCCTTTAAGAATCTGAATGCTGTCCCATTTGGTGCATATATATTTAGTGCTGATATTACTTCATTGTCTATGGTTCCTCTTATCAAGATGTAGTTCGACTACTTATCCCTTTTAATTAGGTCTATTCTTGCTTTTTATTTTTCTGACATCAAGATTGCTACCCCTTGCCTTTTTTTACTTCAGCTGAAGCATAATAGATCCTGCTCTAGCTCCTTATTTTAGCTGTGTATCTCTGTTTCAAAAGTGTTTCTGGTAAACAACATATTATTGGATTGTAGTTTCTAATCCATTCTGCTATTCCTCTCCCTGCTGTCTCTCTCTCTCTCTGTCTCTGTCTCTTTGTCTCTCTGTCTGTCTGTCTGTCTCTTTCTCTCTGTCTCTGTCTCTCTCTGTCTCTGTCTCTCTCTGTCTCTCTCTGTCTCTCTGTCTCTCTCTCTCTCTCTGTCTCTGTCTCTGTCTCTCTCTCTGTCTCTCTCTCCCTCTCCCCTACTCCTCCTCCTCTCTTCCCTGTTCTAATGTCTGTTTTGATCCTGAACACTGCCTTATTTTATCAGCCCTTTTTTTTTTGGTCACTTTAACCCTTTTCTCTGGTCCTTTAATAATCCTACTTCCCACTTGGGTTAAGATAGATTTCTAATAATAATTGAATATGCAGGGAAGCTAGGTAGTACAATGAGTAGAGCACCAGCCCTGGAGACAGAAGGACCTGAGTTCGGATCAGGCCTCAGACACTTAACACACACAAACAAAAACCTATTGGTGTGACCTTGGGCAAGTTACTTAACCCCAATTGCCCTCCAAAAAGAAAAAAATACTAATTGAATATGTATATGTATTTCTATTAGCAACTGAGTATGTCTTTGAAGCTAATTAGATATAAGTTAGTTTCAAGTATTACCCTCTCCCACTCCCACCATGTTCCCTACCACTATAAAAACTCTTCTTTGAGATGCTTCTTTTATGTGAGATATTTCCCCCCATTCTTCCTCTCCCTTCTCCGAGCATTTCTGATTTTTCTCCTATCAATTTTTTACATCATCCCAAATAATGGATTCACTCTGGCACAATTTTTCTATGTGGAATCCTTCCAACTTCCCTAGTAATGATACAATTCCTAGAAGATACTTGTATTGTGTTCCCACATAGAAAAGTAGTTTAAATTTATTGAGTCCCTTGTAAGTTCTCTCTCACGTTTATGTTTTTGTTCTTCTCTTCAGTCTTGTATTTGAAAGTCATATTTTCTATTCAACTCTGATTTTTTTCACTAATTCTTGAACATCCTCTATTTCATTAAATATCTACGTTTTTTCCTTGGAAGGATTATATTCAGATTTACTGGGTAGATTATTGTTGGTTGTGATGTCAGCTTATTCCTACTAGAATATTATATTCCTCAAGCCCTTTGCTCCTTTAATGTGGTAGTTACTAAGTCTTCTGTGTTCCTGACTATGGCTCCGTGGTATTTGAATGGTTTCTTTCTAAACTGAGAGCTCTGGAATTTGGCTATAATATTACAGGAAGTTTTTCATTTTGGGATCTCCTTAAGAAGGTGATTGGTGGAGTCTTTCCAATTCTATTTTACTCTCTAATTTTAGGATATTGGGACAGTTTTCCTTTATAATTTCTTAAAATATGACATTTAGACTCATTTTTTTTTGGTTCATTGCTTTCTGGTAGTCTAATAATTCTTAAATTGTCCCTCCTTGGTTTATTTTCTACATCAACTGTTTTTTTTTTTAATGAGACATTTCCCATTGTTCTATTTTTTTTTCATTCTTTTGACTTTGTTTTATTATGTCTTGATGTCTCATGGAGTCATTAGCTTTCAGTTGCCCAATCCTAATTTTGATCAGAATAGTTGGGTGGCACATTGGATAGAGTGCTGGGACTGAAGTTAGGAAGATTTATTTTCCTGAGTTCAAATCTGGCCTTAGTCACTTATTAGCCATTTGACCCTGGACAAATCACTTAACACCATTTGCTTCAGATTCGTCATCTGTAAAAGGAAATGGCAAACCACTCCAATGTCTTTGGTGAGAAAACCCCAGATGAGGTCACAAAAAGTTGGACATAATTGAAAATACTGAGCAACAATAATATTTTAAGGAAAAGGGCCTCTATGTGCAAAAATATTTATATTGGTTCCTTTTGTGGGGGCAAAGAATTAGAAATCGAAAGGATGCTCATCAGTTGGGAACTGCTTGAACAAGTTGTGGCATATAAATTTGATGAAGTACTACTATGCCATACAAAATGATGAGGGGAGTGGTTTAAGGAAAAAAAAAACATGACAAGACCTATATGAACTGATGCAAAATGAAGTGAGAAGAACCAGGAGATCATTGTGTACAGTAACAGTAGTGTTGTAATGATAATCAACTGTGAAATGCTTCAGTACTCTGATCAATATATTGTTCCAAGACAACTTCAAAGGTCTCTCGATGAAAAAGTAATATCCAAATTCAGAGAGAGAACTGATGGTCTCTGAGTTCAAATCGAAGTATAATTTTCTTGCTTTTTTTTTTTTTTGCTTTTTTGTGATATGACTAATATGGAAATAGAGTTTGCATGATTTTGCATGTATAACTGATATCATTTTCTTGCCTTCATAGTAGGTTGGGGAGGAGTGGGGAAGACACAATTTGGGACACAAAATTTAAAAAGAAAAAATGTTAAAAATAAATAATAAATTTGAAAAATAAATGAAAAAGTGAGGAATAATGGATGTATAGTCCATGTGTTCCACTGCCACCCATCCAATACCCAGAGACTTAGAGGATAATCTTAAGCACCCAGGGTGGACCTTCTTTTGAGGACTTATGGAAGGTGATGGGCAAGACTTGCCCAGGATAAAAAAGTAGAGATGGTTCATTAATCAATAAAAATTTTTACTATATAATTACTGTCAAGAATGTTGTTAGGCATTGGGGTCACAAATAAAAAAGTGAAGAAGCCACTGCACTCAAGCTGTTTACATTCTACTAAGGGGACATAAAATGCTTGCAGTTGGGTAAAGACAAAAAGCATAAACAAAATAATATACAATGATATGGAGGGTGGCATTGACAGTGGTAGGAATCAGGAAGGGATTCTTGAAGCAAATGACACTTGGAGCTGGTCCTTGGAGGCAAAAGCAGTTACAAGAGGCAGAGATGAGAACTGAGAATATTCTGGGCACTGGAGACAACCTATAGAAATGCACCGAGGTGACAGATGGAATATTATATCCTGGGAACAACAGGTATGTGGGCTTGTCTACCTTGTATATTGTCTGAGAGGAGTTATGTAATCATCCTGGAAAGGTAGACTGGAGCCAGATTGTGAAGGGTTTTCACAGCCAGCCAGACAACTTTGCATTTTATCCTAAAGGGAATGGGGAGCCACTGAAGATTTTTCAGTGGGGGAGTGACATAGTCATTCCAGTGCTTTAAGAGTATTGATTTGGCAGCACTGTGGAAGATGAATTCAAGAAGGGAGAGTCTCAATTCAGGAAGACCAATTAGGGAACTCTTGCAGTTATCCATGTAAGAGATGATGAGGAACTGGACTAAGGTATTTATGGTTTGAATAGTGTTAAGGTGATGTATTTGTGAGATCCTGAAGAGATGAAATCAACAAGACTTGACACCTGATCAGATATTGGGGTGGAGTGAGTGAGAAGGAAGAGAGGAAAATTGCTAAGTTATGTATCTTGGTGAATAGAAGAATGGCAGTGCCCTCCACAGAAATATGGAAGTTAGGGGCAGGTAGGTGGTGCAGTGAATAGAGCACTGGCCCTGGGGTCAAATTTGTCCTCAGGCCCTTGACTCACTTACTAGCTTCGTGACCTTGAGTAAATCACTTAACCCCAATTGCCCTGCCTTCCCCCCTCCAAAAAATATATGAAAGTTAAATGAGTTTAGGGGAAAGATAATGATCTAGCCACAACCTCTAAGATTCATTTTGATTTTAATATTTTTCAATTCTATGTCCCAATCCAATTTTCTTCTTCCCTCTCCTAAGACCTTCAGCTCTTTGTTCTAGACACCACACCTTTGACTCTTGTCCTTGATTCCTTTCTGCCACCTCTGATTCATCCTCATCTATTGACCTGTGTTCTTGAACTGACCCAATAACCTTGATCCATCTGCTTAGTATTTCAGAAATGGCTTCCTCAGTTGAATTCTAAGTCATAGTTCACACCTCAAAGAATTCAACTGACACTGCTCTGAAGGAAGAATCTGAACCCCTTCTCATAAGGTAGGAGTTACTGAAAATAACTGTTTATCTTCTCCGGAAAAGGGACTGCCCTTTAGTCTAGTCTCTGGTCTCTGGCTTCTCAGGTGTAAACCCAGGTATGTACCACAGCTTGGCCTGGACTATTGTCTTGTTAGCAGTTCTGTGGCCAAGGGCACTCTGCCCAGCATTGTGCCAGGAATTAGGAGAGGCAGAACAGGAATCCCTTGCCAGCTAATGAGGCATTTGTAGACACATACATATATAGATATTAAACTGGGAAGAAGAAAAAAAAGGCCACTCTGAAAAGTCTTTAGAAAACCTTCTCTCCCATCTGTTCTGTTAGTAGGAAGGCTCTATTTTCCATACTTAAAGGATTTGTAAATTCATTACCAACAAGTAAAATGTACAAGGCACACACAGAAACATCGAGGTCTGATTCACCATCTGCTGAGAAATTGTAATCATGCAAACAAAGTGCCACTCCTTCCTGGTTAACTGGGGGTAAACACACCCATTCAGAGCCTATGCCAAGAGGGGTTGCAATGCTCATCCTTCACTGTCTCACTTCACCTGCTGCCAGCTACACCATCTGCTGGTATGTCCCTGGGCAAGTAGCTCTGATCCTTAGCATTGGGTTAAATAGGGAAGTCATTGGTTTCTTTATAGTCTACATCTCATCTCATGCTGTGAGATGGTGATCTGAGGTACATGCCCTGGTAGCACTGGCATAAGGTATGGACTTAAGAATGTTCTTGATCTTGTGCCCATCAGGATACTTTTTGGAAACTCTGAGAATGAAGGTGAAGTGCAAGGCTAACTTTCAACCTCAAGCAATATGTATTAAGTTCATAGATTCAATTAAATTCACAGATTCAGAGTGGGAAGCGACCTGATAGCCTCAGCAACCCTCTAATCCAAGGCAAACCTGAAAAAAAAAAGAATCCTGGCTACAATATCTCTTACAAATGGTCATGTAGACCATTTGAAGAGAATGAAAGGCAACTTACTACTTCACAAGGAAACCCATTACACTTTTTAGTTTCTCTAAATGTTGAAAAATATTTTCTTACATTTAGCCTAAATTTAGAAGTCAGCTGGGGACATAATGGATGGATCATTAGATTTGGAGTCAGGAAGACCTGGATTCAAATTCAGCCTAAGTCAATGACTATCTGTGTGACCCTAGGTAAGTCCCTTAATTGTTCTCAGCTTCACCTGTAAAATGGGGATAATGATGGTATCTACTTCCCAGGTGTTGTGATAATCAAATGAGATCTGTATACAGTGCTTGGCAAACCTTAAAGTCAGATATAAATATTAGTTATTAATGTTATTCAGGATCCAGCAATAAGTCATATGTAGTAAGACAAAATAATAGGGATAAAATAGTTTGCAAACCTTAAAATGCTATGTAAGTATTTACTATTATTATGAAATTTGCCTTTTTGGAACTTTTGCCCACTGCTCCTACTTCTATCTTCTGGGTTAAGTGAAACAAACCTAATCCCTCTTCCATGAGACAAATGTTCAAATACTTGACATCAAGACAGTTGCCACTTCCCCCTGAGGTTTCTCTTTTTCAAGCTAAATATGCATAGTTCTTTCAACTAATCCTCCTATTTGTACATTGTCCAATTATCAATCTCTCTCTCTCTCTCTCTCTCTCTCTCTCTCTCTCTCTCTCTCTCTCTCTCTCTCTTTCTCTCTCTTTCTCTTTTTGCTTTTTTGGAGAGGGGAAGGTAAAGCAATTGTGGTTAAGTGACTTGCCCAAGGTCACATGGCTAGTTTTTTGTGTTAAGTGTCTGAAGACAGATTTGAACTCAGTACCTCCTGACTCCAGGGCCTGTGCTCTATTCACCAGGTCCCCTAGCTGCCCAGATATCAATGACGTTTTTGAAAACGTAATGTCCAGAATTGAGCATAATGCCCTAGATAGGATCTGACAAGGGTAGAGGACAGAGGAGCTTTCACCTCTTTATGCCTGGAAACTATGCCTCTTAATTGACTCTCTGTAGGGGCATAAATGTATATAGTCCCCCTTCCTTCTTGTCAAACCATTCAATTTTAGCCACAGAAATCTCTTTGTTTCTTAAATAACAAATTTGTTTGTACCAGTTCCCCCACCTGTAATGTCCTCCTTCTCTTTTCACCCCTCTTTGCCCACCTAAATCTTTCCTAATCCAGGGCCTCCTTTTCTGACCACATTTCCTTCTGTAATTTTAGAACACTGGCTTTCTGCACCCCTTTACTTAACTTTTTTTTTTTTTTGCTTTTTGGAAGGCAATTGAGGTTAAACGACTTGCCCAGGATTACACAGCTAGTTTTTGTGTTAAGTGTCTGAGGCCAAATTTGAACTCAGGTCCTCCTGACTCTAGGGCCGGTGCTCTATTCACTGCATCACCTAGCCGCCTCGCCCTTATTTGACTCTTTGAAGAGATTCCTAGGGATGATGGTTCAGGTGTTTCTAGGATTCACTATTTCTCTGGACTCAGGCCTTCCTCCATTGCTATAGATTGTAACTCCTCTGTACCTTAAGAGGTGGTATTCACAATTTTCTGAAGGTAAAGAATTCACTACCTGCCAGGCAACCTATGACAGACCTCCCCAAGCTTTGACAAGGTTGATCCTCAGACAATAGATATTAGGGAACCCATATCTTAAGTCTTCTTAGTTTGGTAAAAAAACAAAACAAAACAAAACAAAAAAAACTTTCATAGAGTTCTTGTTTCTGTTTCCATAACCTTTGAGAATCCTAAGTCACCTCTACATCATGATGGAAGTAGGACTTTAGTGCAATGGGGCAGTCTTGTCTCGCCAACATTTCTGAAAGCTTTGGATCTTCAGGGATTTACTGCTTGTGTACCAGACTTCCTCCTCCTACCCCCCACCTAGTAGGATTTAATATAAGACATACGCAGAGTAGACCCAATTAGGTGTTTTTGAACAAAGGAATGAATTAATTAATAACTGTGAGTAGCATGGAAGAGCGAACTCACCTAACTAGCCTGAGACTCTGACCTCAGAGGGAAGGATGTGTCCAGAGGCTGATGGGAAGCTGAAATATTGCCAGTAACATCTTAGCAGAAGAGAACCCTATTGACTGAGCTTTACAAAGATTTCCATATAGTTTCCGACAGTATTCCTAAATTATAAAAAACCAAGAGGCAGACAAGCTTCTGGAGACTCGGAGTTAACTATGAATTCCATATCAGATGAATACAATCACAAAAACATAGGACTTAGAGCTGAAAAGAATCTTCAGGATTATCGAAATCATTTTCTTTATTGGATAGAAGAGGAAACTGAGGCCCCCAAAGGTGACAGTAAATAGTAGAGCCAGGATATGAACTCAGTCTTCTTAATTCTCATCTAGAGCTTAGTGATTCATATGACTTTCCCATATCTTCTAACAAAAGGTAGCACAGTTTGTGTATACCAAACAACCAAATTAAAGTGGATTACATGCATATATACTTATCTATGTGTGTCTGCTTCTGTCCTACATATATGTAGCATGAGGCAGCAGGAAAAGATACTGAAATTAGACTCAGAAAGCCTGGGCTTGTGACCTAGTTTCACTCAGTCAGTCACATTGGAAGAGATATTTAACCTCTCTGGGATCCCCGTTTACACATCTGGAAAATGAGACAACTGGACAAGATGATTTCTATAGCCTCTTCCAGTTCTAAATGCTAGAATACTATGATTCTGATTTGTGATCTGTGTGCACATTCATGCCTGAATATCCCTTATATGTAGGTATATATGCAGACAGATATGTGTGCATTTGTACAAATAAGTATACTTACATATATTCAGGGGTCAACAGAAACTTCATGAAAGAATTGGTGGCCTTAGCTGAATTAAACCTCTGGGCAGGACTTCTCTTTGGACCTGGAAATGGGAACATAGCAGCATGCAGATTTTAGTTGCAAATGCACATGCAAGTGTGTGCTTGCATGCCTACATGGTGTGTATGTGCCCCGTCCCTACTTATCTGTGCAGAGCACACACGGCTGGCTTAATAACATCTGCAACTGAGCCAGTATGCTAACTGCTGTGGCCCCACAGTGGTATCAGCCTTGCTGAAGCCCTTTCAGGATTACCAGTGCTCAGCACAGTTTAAATAGATCCCTAGCCTTAATCCCTAAACAAAGATGCAATGATTTCTGCTAAATATGTTGGCTTATTTATGAAGATAAAGTCAAGGATATGGGAGACCGCATTTGGCAGAACACTGATTGCTGTTTAAGATGGCAGATGCTGGAACAGGATCTGTGACCCTGGGTGGGGAAGAGGGAAGAAAGGAAATACCAAGGCAAGGTTTGGCAGTAAATATGAAGGTCTACTCCCTGGTGGATGTCTTCTCACTTCTTTTTTTTTAATTAATTTATTAATTTAGTTTCAGTTAACAAGTTTCAATTCTATAGTTCCTTGATTTTCAAATTTCCTTTACTTCCCTCCTCCCTCCCCACACGACAGCATATAGTCCAGTACAGGATCTGCAAATGCATTCATATTAGACATTACTCCAATTACAAAGGCATATTGTACTAGGTGGGATGAAAGATGGTAAGGAAGAAGTAAAACCAAACAATGACAAGAACAAGATCATTTAGTTTGCTTCCATCAGGATTCAGGTTCAGTTCTTTCTAGTTATATCTCTGGATGGGGCATTTCTCACTTTCTTGAGTCTTTCGGGATTAACTTATATCACTGCATTGCTGAAAAGAGTCCAGTCTGTCATAGTTGGTCATCACAGATATGGTATGTCTGTGATTGTATACAGATTTCTTCTGATTCTACTCTTCTCGCTCAGCATCAGTTTGTATAAGTCTCTCCAGGTAATTACAAAACCCGTCACCTCCTCATTTCTTATAGCACAATAATATTCCATTACATTCATATACCAACTTGTTTAGCCATTCCTCAATTGGTGGGCACCCCTTTAGTTTCCAATTCTTTGCAACCACAAAAAGGGCTGCTATAAATATTTTTGTACATATGGGTCTTCCTCCCACTTCTATGATCTCTTTGGGATATAACCCTAGAAGTGGTATGGCTGGGTCAAAGGGTATGAAATTATTTATAATCCTTTGGGCATAATTCCAGATTGCTCTCCAGAATGGTTGGATAAGTTCACAACTCCACCAGCAAGGTATTAGTGTTCCAATTTGTCCACATCCTCTCCAGCATTTGTCACTTTCTTGTTTTGTCATCTTAGCCAATCTGACTGGAGAGATGTGGTATCTCAGAGTTGTTTTGATTTGCATTTCTCTAATTAATAGTGATTTAGAGCATTTCTTCATATGCTTATAGATATCTTTAATTTCTTTCTCTGAAAATTTCCTGTTCATATCCTTTGACCACTTATCAATTGGGGGATGACTTGTATTCATATAGATTTGGCTCAATTCTCTATAAATTTTAGAGATGAGTCCTTTATCAGAGACACAAGTTGTAAAAATTCTTTCCCAATTTCCCAACTCCCTCTTGATCTTGGTTACATTGGCTTTGTTTGAACAGAAGCTTTTCAATTTAATGTAATCAAAATTATCCATTTTGCATTTTATAATTCTCTCTAAGTCTTGTTTGGTCCTAAAGTCTTCCCCTCTCCACAGATCTGTCAGGTAAACTATTCCTTGCTTTCCCCAATTGCTTACAGTATCATCCTTTACACCTAGATCATGCACGCATTTGGGCTTGATTTTGGTATATGGTGTTAGATAGTGATCTATGCCCAGTTTCTGCCATACTGTATTCCAGTTTTCCCAGCAGTTTTTGTCAAATAGTGCATTCTTATCCCAAAAACTGGGGTCTTTGGGTTTATCGAACAATAGATTGCTATATTCATTAACTGCTGGGTCTCCTGCATGTAATCTATTCCATTGATCCACTACTCTACACCTCTGCCAGTACCAAGCAGTTTTGATGGCTGCTGCTGTATAATACAGATTAAGATCTGGCATAGCTAGTCCACCTTCCCTAGTGTTTCTTTTCATTAATTCCCTTGTTATTCTAGACCGTTTCTTTTTCCAAATAAATTTTGTTATTATTTTGTCTAACTCTAGAAAGTAGTTTTTTGGTAAATTGATTGGTATGGCACTAAATATATAGTTTAGTTTGGGTAAAATTTTCATTTTTATTATATTAGCTCAACCCAGCCAAGAGCAATTGATATTTTTCCAACTATTTAGACCTGCTTTTATTTGTGTGAGAAGGGTTTAGTAGTTGTGATCATATAGATTTCGGGTTTGTTTTGGCAAGTAGATTCCCAAATATTTTATAATATCTACAGTGACTTTAAATGGAATTTCTCTTTCTATCTCTTGCTGTTGAGTTTCATTAGAGGAATGCTGAGGATTTATGTGGGTTTATTTTATATCCTGCAACTTTGCCAAATTTATTTATTGTCTCTAGTAGTTTTTTACTTGATTCTCTAGGATTCTCTAAGTATATCATCATGTCATCTGCAAAGAGTGACAGCTTGGTCACTTCTTCGCCTAATTTGATTCCTTTGATTTCTTTTTCAGCTCTAATTGCTACTGCTAGTGTTTCTAGTACCAGATTGAATAAGAGGGGTGATAGTGGACACCCTTGTTTCACTCCTGATCTTATTGGAAAGGCTTCTAGTTTATCCCCATTGCATATAATACTTGCTGATGGTTTAAATAGATGCTATCAACTATATTGAGGAAAGCTCCATTTATTCCTATACTTTCTAGTGTTTTTAATAGGAATGGGTGTTGTACTTTGTCAAAAGCCTTTTCTGCATCTATTGAAATGATCATGTGGTTTCTGATAGTTTTATTGTTGATGTGCTCAATTATATTGATGGTTTTCCTAATATTAAACCATCCTTGCATTCCTGGAATGAATCCTACCTGATCAGAGTGTATTATTTTTGTGATAAGTTGTTGGAGTCTTTTGGCTAATATTTTATTCAGAATTTTTGCATCTAAATTCATGAGGGAAATTGGTCTATAATTTTCTTTCTCTGTTTTATCTCTTCCTGATTTAGGAACCAGTACCATATTTGTGTCATAGAAAGAGTTTGGTAGGACTCCTTCTTCACTAATTTTCCCAAATAGTTTGTAGAGTATTGGAATCAATTGTTCTTTAAAGTTTGATAGAATTCACTAGTAAACCCATCTGGCCCTGGAGATTTTTTCCTAGGGAGTTCTTTGATGGCTTGTTTGATTTCTTTTTCTGAGATGGGGTTATTTAGGTAATTCACTTCCTCTTCAGTTAATCTGGGCAACTTGTGATTTTGTAAATATTCATCCATTTCACTAAGATTGTCATATTTATGTGCATACAATTGGGAAAAATAATTCCTCATTATTTTTTTTGATTTCCTCTTCATTGGAGGTAGATTCACCCTTTTTATTTTTGATACTCATAATTTGGTTTTCTTCTTTCTTTTTTTTTATCATATTGACTAAGGGTTTATCAATTTTGTTGATTTTTTCATAAAACCAGCTCTTAGTTTTATTTATTAATTCAATGGTTTTCTTAATTTCAATTTTATTAATCTCACCTTTGGTTTTCAATATTTCTAATTTAGTACTTAATTGGGGATTTTCAATTTGTTCTTTTTCTAGCGTTTTCAATTGCATGTCTAATTCACTGACCTCCCTTCTCTCTGCTTTAATTAAGTATGCACTCAGGGATATAAAAGTTCCCCTGAGAACTGCCTTTAGTGCATCCCACAAATTTTGGTATGTTGTCTCCTTATTATCATTCTCTTGAATGAAATTGTTGATTGTTTCTATAATTTCTCGTTTGACCCACCAATTTTTTAGGATTAAATTGTTTAGTTTCCAATTAGTTTTTAGTCTATCTTTCCATGGCCCTTTATTGCATATAATTTTTATTGCATCATGATCTGAGAATGATGCATTTAATATTTCTGCCTTTCTGCACTGGATTGTGAGGTTTTTATGGCCTAGTACATGGTCTATTTTTGAGTATGTACCATGCACTGCTGAGAAGAAAGTAAATTCCTTTTTATCCCCATTCAGTTTTCTCCAGAGATCCATCATATCTAGTCTCTCTAAGATTCTATTCACCTCCTTAACTTCTTTCTTGTTTATTTTGAGGTTAGATTTATCGAGTTCAGAGAGGGGAAGATTAAGGTCCCCCACTAGTATAGTTTTGCTGTCTATTTCTTTCACTAATTCCTTTAACTTTTCCTCTAGGAATTTAGATGCTATACCACTTGGTGCATATATATTAAGTAGTGATATTGCTTCATTCTCGATGGTGCCTTTTAGTAGGATATAGTTTCCTTCCTTATCTCTTTTAATTAGATCTATTTTTGCTTTTGCTTTGTCTGAGATAAGTATTGCCACCCCTGCTTTTTTTACTTTAGCTGAGGCATAATAAATTTTACTCCAACCTTTTACCCTTACCCTGTGGGTATCCCTTTGTTTCAAATGTGTTTCTTGTAGACTGCATATTGTAGGATTATGGTTTTTAATCCATTCTGCTATCCACCTCTGTTTTATGGGAGAGTTCATCCCATTCACATTCACAGTAATAATGACTATCTGTCTCTTCCCTTCCATCCTATTCCCTCCCCTGTTTATGTTTTTGTTTCTTCTTTCTCCCTTCCCGTCCTTGGTGTTTTCCCTTTTGACCACCCCCTCCCTCAGTGTTCCCACCCAGTGATCCCTCTTCTTAACCTACCCTCTCCCCTTATTACTGTTTCCCTCCCTTTTAAGCCCCCCCTTTAGTCTCCTCTTTTTCACCACCCCCCCCTTACCCTTCTGCTTTCTATAGGACGAAGTAAGTTTTTATACTTATCAGAGTGAGTTACTCCCCATTTGATTCCAAACCAATGAGAGTAAATTTCAAACATTGCTCCTATCCCTCCCTCCTTTTCCTCTATTTAATGAATTTATGTGTCTATTCACATTAAAATCTTAAACTTCACTGATTTAAGTTGATCTCTCTTTGAACCAGAACCAGTGAGAATAGTGTTTAAATGATGATCCTCTCCCTCTTTCTTTCCCCTCTTCTATAGTGTGTTTTAATGTCCCTTCAGATGGCATATTTTACCTTTTCCTAGCTCATCCTTTCCTTTTTCCCATTACAGTACTTTTGATCCCCTTAATAGTTTTTTTTTTTAAGACATCAGGTTAGTGCATTCATACCCACACCCTCTATCTAAGTATAACCCTTTTGAAGGTCATGATAATCATAAAGGTTTTGAATATTGACAGTTATCAGCTCCACATATAGGGATGTGAACATTTTGCTCTTGTTGCATCCCAAGTAATGAGCGTGTGTTTTGGGGTGTGGGTGTGTGCACTTACGCATGTGTGAGTCTGTGTTTCTCTTGTTTACCTTTTTATGTCTTTCTTGAGTCTTGTAATTGGAGATCAAATTTTCCATTGAGCTCTGGCTTTTTCATCAGGAACATCTGGAAGTCCCTTATTTCATTAAACGACCATCTCCTTGCCTGGAAGATTATGCTCAGTTTTGCCAGGTAGTTAATCCTTGGTTGTAGTCCTAGCTCTCTTGCCCTACGAAATATCAAATTCCAGTCCCTCCGCTCTTTTAATGTAGAAGCTGCTAGGTCCTGTGTGATCCTAACTGTAGTTCCTCGATATTTGAATTGTTTCTTTTTGGCTGCTTGTAGAATTTTTTCTTTAATCTTGTAATTCTGGAATTTGGCTACTATATTTCTTGGAGTTTTCAGTTTGGGATCTCTCTCAGGAGGAGTCTGGTGAATTCTGTCGATAGTTATTTTATCTTCTGATTCCAGGACCTCAGGACAGTTTTCTTTGACAATCTCTTGGAGGATGTTGTCTAGGCTGCTTTTTTCATTGTGGCTTTCTGGTAGACCAATAATTCTTAGGTTGTCTCTCCTGGATCTGTTCTCTAGGTCAGTTATTTTTCCAGTGAGATATTTTACATTTTCTTGCAATTTTTTGATTGTCTTGTTTTGTTTGATTGACTCTTGCTGCATCATAGAGTTCTGAGCTTCAATTTGATTGTTTCTAATTTTTATCGAATTATGGTCTTCAGTTATTTTTTGAAGTTCTTTTTTAGGGAGGTATTTTCTCCAATTACTTCACTGAGACGTTTTTCCAAGTTGGTCACTGCCTCCCTGATTTGGTCTTTAAAATTTTTCTTAAGCTCCTCCAGGAATGCTATTTGGGCTTGAGACCAGATCATGTTTCCTTCTGTGTTCTCAGGTGTGGGTAGAGAGTCTATATTGTCCTGTGTGTTTTGTTGTTCTTGCCCTGAATAGTATGCTCGAATACACTTTTTTGCCTTCCCCTTCTCCTTCTCGGCTTCTTTTTTTCCCATTGTGACTGTCTTCTCACTTCTGCAATAGCATATTGGCTAGTACAAATCTATTGAGGTGTAAAATGAAACAAATAATCTTGAAAGACTTAAGAACCCCGATCAATGCAATGGCCAATGATGATTTCAGAGGACTAATGATAAAGAATGCTGCTTACCTGAAAGAAGGGAGCCTGGCACTACCAGATATCAAATTATACTGCAAAGCAATATCTATAGCTAGCATTTGAATAGTACCTTAAGATTTGCAAAGCACTTTACAAATGTTATATCATTTGATCCTCACCACAACCCTGGGAAGTGGGGGATATTATTATTCTCATTTTACTACATGTAGATGTTAAATGACTTGCGCAAGGTCAGAGGGCTAACAAGGGTATGAGGCAGGATTCAAACTCAGGTCTTTCTGACTACAGGCTCAACCTTCTACTATGCCACCTAGAGGCCCCCATGCAGGGATCATGTCACTTACCTCTGTATGCATTACAGTGACTAGCACCACTTTGAGTACATAGTAAACAATCAGAAAATACTTGTGTTAATGGGAAACAATCAACAGGAGTGCACTATAAGTATAAGGTCAGACTTAAACGCAGGTCTTTCTGACTCCAAGTCCAGTGCTCAGACTACTCTGTCATCTAGCTATCTTTGATCATCAGAAATGATTACTTCTCAGGGGTAGAACCAAGATGGCAGATTAGAGGCAGCAAGTCAGCTAAATTCTCTCAACATTTGCCTCCAAGCAACTTTAAAATAATATCTCATATCAAATTTTTAATGTCAGAGCTTACAAAAGGTCTGAGTAAGACATTTTTTCCAGCCTAAGAAAACTGAGGAGGTCTGTAACAGTGGGGTTGAGGGATAGTGGGGCATGGAGGCATTGGCTGAAGCATGGGCAACAGTGACTGCATAAGCTTCTTCTGGAACTCTTAGTCCAGAGTCAGTATGGGGGTTGGGCAATTGGTCAGTAAAAGATTACAGGGAACCCTTTAACGGCTCTGGCTACAGCTGGCACTGATTGGCAACTCTATTGCCCATAAACAGTTCTGAGTCTCAGTTCCAGGAGAAAAAAAGAGTGATGGTGGTCAGTCACAGGGGAGCAGTAGCCCTGATCTTAGTTCCAAGGAAAGAGGAGTACTAGTGCTTGTAGCTGAAGGTGAACAGTGGACCTTTTTGGGTAAAAGACCAGAACACAGACCAGAAGAGCAGTGACCACATCTTTACCTGGAACACAGCACCTTGGAAGCACTGAAAACTTGAAGGGTACCAAAGTTAGCTCTGAAAATAGCAACATGGAAAAGCCTAAAGGTGGGGACAGTAACTTCCAACCCCCAGATCAAAAGAGCCCAATTATAACATAAAGTTCAAAGTCAAGAATTAGGCTAAAAAAATGAGCAACAAACAAACTAGGCCATAAAAAGCTAGCAGCAAAGAGCAAGACACAAACCCAGAAGACAATAGCATAACATAAAAACAACTACAAACAAAGCCTCAAAGAAATAATTCTAATTGGACACAAGTTCAAAAAGAATTCCTGGAAGAGTTAAAAAAGATGGGTGTGTTAGAGTAAAAATTTGGAAAAGAAATGGGAGGGATAGCAGGAAATTACAAAAAGAGAATTAACAGCTTGGTAAAAAGAGGTAAAGATACTGAAGAAAATAACACCTTAAAAAACAGAATTGGCCTAATAGTAAAAAAAAAAAAAAGAGGCCCAAAAATTCATTTAAAGAAGAATAGGCTAAATGGAAAAAGAGGTATAAAAGCTCACTGAAGAAAATAATTCCTTAAAAATTAGGATTAGATTTCTGGGAGTCAAGATGGCAAAGTGAGTAGTAAATTGCTATAACTCTCCCATATTCACTTTTAATTAATCATAAAATAGTTCCCCAAAACAAATTCTGGAATAGCAGAACCAGCAAAAACATGAAGTGAAACAATCTTTTAGACCAAAAGATTAGAAATATTGATAGGAAAGATCTATCTCATTTGGGCCAAAGGGGAGCACAGTCCAGGACAGAATTTCCCAGCAAGTCAGCAGCAAGCTCTCCCTCAACAAACCAAGTCCCAGTGTGGTAGAGAAGGCAAACACTAACACCTTCATGTGCCTCAATATAGCCAGAGAAATGGGAAGACTGCAGATCAGAGAATAGTCATGTGTTTCTGCATAGCCCTGAGCAAACAGGCAACTTCCAATAATCAGAATACCATATGAATCAGTATAGCCCCAGGGAAACACAAAAACATCCCAATGACCTAAATACATGCTGGACACCAGCACTAGGACCCAGGCTCAGCAGCTACCAGACCCATATGGCCTTCAGTAGTACCAGCCACACCATACCCCAATCACTCAGTGCAGAACCAGACATGAAGTTCCCCCATAGACCACAGGGCAACACCAGTGCAGCATTAGGTAAAGAACCAGGTCCTGCAGCCCCTGACACAAGAAGTCTGAGATAGTGCCCCTTCCACCTCAGGTAAAGAGCTGAAACTTAAAAGAAAGTGAAAAGGTCATAATAGGGTGAATAAAAAAAAAAGAATTTGACCATATAAATTTATAATGGTGACAGGGAAGATTGAGACAGAAACTCAGAAGAAAACAATGTCAGAATAGAAAAATTCTAGGGGGTAGAACCAAGATGGCAGCATAGAAGCAAGAAAACTCTGTGAACTCCCCCAACAACCACCTCAAAAACCTATAAAATATGACTCTAAACAAATTTTAGAGCTACAAAACCTACAAAATGACAGAGAGAAACAAATTTCCCATTGAAGGCAGCCCAGCAGGAGGCTAGGAAGGGTCCATCACAGCATGCTAGGAGCTGAGTCCATATCTGTGTGAGCCTGAGGTTTTAGCCCCAGGGTGGCCCTGACCAGAAGTAGCTGGAGCTGACTTCAAGAGAGTGGATCACTAGTAGCTGTGGCAGTTTCCAGAATTATCAACCCCAAAATGCAAAAGACAAAGTAAAAGGTCAGTGTGTGACTTTGTGGGAACGGGGGGACTGAGAGCATGGTCCAGTCACTGTCACCAGGGTGAGAAGGTGAGAAGTGGTGGAGTCACTGTGGCCATGCAACTTCCTCCACATGGCTGCTTCAGAGCTCCTGGCCTGCAGATTGTAGGGGGACCAAGGGACCATTCAGAGGGTAATCACTCTTGCTTTAACCTGCTTGGACCTGGATCATTGTCTTGGGTTGAGATCCTGGGGTGTGTGACCAGTGAGCCAGAGTTTGTGGGGGTGGGAGAGAGGGCAACCAAGTAATATCTCCAGCAGCTACTAAAACCCCAGCAATCAGGGACAAAGCTCTCCTCTCTGGAAGCAGAGTTCTACTGTGGCAAAGAGCTCAAAAGTCAAGTAATTAAGTGGCAACATGAGCAAGCAAAGGAGGCAAAGCAAGCACTGTGACACACATGATCCAGAAGAGATAATTTTAAAATTATTGGACTGCCTGAAAGCCATGATCAAAAAAAGAGCATAGAGGGGCGGCTAGGTGGCGAAGTGAGTAGAACACCGGCCCTGGAGTCAGAAGGACCTGAGTTCGGATCCAGCCTCAGACACTTAACCCACACAAACAAAAACCTAGCCGTGTGACCTTGGGCAAGTTACTTAACCCCAATTGCCCTAAAAGGGGTGGCTAGGCGGCGCAGTGAGTAAGAGTGCCAGCCTCGAAGTTGGGATGACCCGAGATCAAATCCAGCCTCAGAAAATGAGCACCCACACATAAATAATGACTAGCCGTGTAACCTTGAGCAAGTTACTTAACCCCAATTTCTTAAAAAAAAGGAGCATAGAAATCATCCTTCAAGAAATTCTCAAGGAAAATTGCCCTGATATTTTAGAACTAGAGGGCAAAAGTGAGGTTGAAAGAAGTCACTGAACACCTCTTGAAAAAATCCCCAAAAGAAAACTCCTAGGAATATTATAGCCAGGTTCCAGAGTTCCCAGATCAAGGAGAAAATATTATAAGCATCCAGGAAGAAACAATTTGAATATTATGGAAACACAATAAGGATAATACAGGACCTGGCAGCTTCTACACTGAGGGATCAAAGGGTTTGGAATATGATATTTTGGAGGTAAAAGGAGCTGGGATTGAAACCAAGAATCACCTACACAGCAAAGCTGAATATCATGTCTCAGGGGAAAATATGGCCATTCAATGAAATAGAGGACTTTCAAGCATTCTTGAAGAAAAAAAAGAGTTGAATAGAAAATTTGACATTCAGATACAAGAAGCAAAAGGAGCATGAGAAAGTAAACAGGGAAAAGAAATCATAAGGACCTTATCAAAGTTGTACTATTTACATATCTACATGGAAAAAAAAATAACTGCAACTTATGAAACTTTTCTCAGTATAAGGATAGTTGAAGGCAATATAAATATGTGTGTATATGTCTATATAGGAGGGTATATGTGCGCATGAATACATATGTGTGTGTATATATGTGTACAGGTATACATAGATAGAGGGCACAGGATCAATTGAATATGAAGGGATGATATTTAAAAAATAAAGTTAAGAGGTGAGAGAAGAATATAGTGAGAGGAGATAGGGAGAGACATAATAAGGTAAATTATCTCATATAAAAGAGTCAAGAGAAAACTGTCACATGTTACAATGGAAGGGAAGAACCAGAAGGCAAAAGAGAATGGGTCAAACTTACTCTCATTGAATTTGGCTTAAGGAGGGAATAACATACACACTCAATTGGGTATCTTACTATATAAGAAAGTACATGGGAAGGGGATAAAAGGGGGGATGAGAGAAGGGAGGGCACATTATGGGGGGGGAGGATAGTTAGAAGCACACACTTTTGAAAAGAGACAGGGTCAAAGTAGAAAATAGAATAAGTGGGGGGTGGGATTGGATGGAGGAAAATGTAGTCTATCTTTCACAATATATCCACTATGAAAATGTTTTGCATAACTACACATGTACAACCTATATTGAATTGCTTATTTTCCCAGTAAAGGTGGGTGAGGAGGGAAGAAGGGAAAGAATTTGGTATTCAAAGTTTTAAAATAAAATGTTTAAAAATATTATTATTATTATTGTAATTATTTTCACATGCAACTGGGAAATAAGATATACAGGCACTGCGGTATGGAGATCCATCTTGCCCTACAAGAAAGTTGGAGGGGGAATGGGGAAAGATATAGGAAAGAGTAGATTGGGGGAGGGGGTATTCAGTGGGATTGCTGTTTTGGGGTGGTGGGTAGGGGAAAGATGGGGAGAAAATTTGTAACTCAAAATCTTGTGGAAATTAATGTTGTAAATTAAAAATAAATATAAAATTAAAGAAAAAAAGTCAAAATAACTCTTGGCAAAACCCCAAAGAAAAATGAGAAGTGGTCTCAAGCCCAGGAAGAATCCATGGAAGAGCTCAAAAAGGAGCTTATAATCATATAAACGAGGTAGAAGAAAACTTGGAAAAAGAAATGAGAGTGATGTAAGAGAATTATGAAAAAAAAAGAGTCAAAAGCTCGGAAAAAGAAAACAACTGTTTAAAAAGTAGAATTGGTGGGGGTGGCTAGGTGGCACAGTAAATAGAGCACTGGCCCTGGAGTCAGGAGGACCTGAGTTCAAATCTGGCTTCAGACACTTAACACAAAAACTAGCTGTGTGACCTTGGGCAAGTCACTTAACCCCCAATTGCCCTCCAAAAAAGCAAAAAAAAAAAAAAAAAAGTAGAATTGGCCAAACCAAAAAAGGATTACAAAACTAACTGCAGAAAACAACTCCTTAAAAGTTAGAATTGGGCATAGAGGAAGCTAATAACTATAAGAGACATCAAAAATTATTCAAACAAATTCAAAAGTATTAAAAAGTAGAATAAAATATAAAATATTTCATTGGAAAAACAACTGACCTAGAAAATAGATCCACTAGAGACAATGGCAGAATCATTGGACTACCTGAAAACCACAACCAAAAGGAAGAGCTGGATAGCATCTTTCAAGAAATTACCAAGGAAAACTGCCCTGATATAGATATAATATCAATAGGCTTTGAAAGAATTCACCAATCACCTTAGGAAAGAGATCCAAAAGCAAAAACTCCAAGGAACATTATTGCCAAATTTCAGAACTATCAAGTCAAGAAAAAATTACTACAAGTGGCAAGAAAGAAGCAATTCAAATATTGGGGAGCCACAATCAGGATTGCAAGGATTTAGCTACAACATTAAATGAGGTCATGGAATATGATATGCTGGAAGACAAAGGAGCTAGGACTACAACCAAGAATCACCTAGCAGTGAAATTAAGCATAATACTCTGAGGGGGTGGGAAGTGGGGGTGGGGAATGATCATTCAATGAAATAGAAAGATTTCAAGCTTTTGTAAGGAGACCAGAATGGGAAAAAAAATTGATCTCCAACATCAAGACCTAAAAGAAGCCTAAAACAGTATAAAGGGAAAACAAAACATAAGGGATTTAATGGAGCCAAACATGCCTATGTAGGAAGATGATACTTGAAATTCTTAAAAAGTGTATCACTAAAGGTATAGCTACAAAGAATATACATAGACAGAGGGTACAGGTATAAAGTGAATCTGAGGGAATGAAAAACAATTAAGAATGAGAAAGAAGAATACCACCACCTGAAAGAGATCTCAAAACAAAAACTCAGAAAATACTATAGCCAAATCCCAGTGCTCCAAAGTCACAAAGGAACTATCACAAGTAGCCAGAAAGAAATAATTCAAAAATCACAGAGCCACAGTCAAGCTCACAAGAGATTTAATGGTTTCCACACTAAAAGGGAGGAGGAAGGGCTTGGAATATGATATTCTGGAAGGCAAAGAAAGTAGTATTAGAAAGAATAATATCTACACAGGAGAACTGGGCACAATCTTTGAAGAGAAAAAGTAGATATTTAAGGAAATAGTGGGCTTTCAACTATTCTTGCTGAAAAGACCACAACTGAATGGAAAAATCTGATTTTCAAATACAAACTCAAGAAAAGCATACAATGTTACATATGAAAGAGAAATCATAAGGGACTCAATAAGGTTAAAATGTTTATATTCCAATAAAAGAAGAAGTATCATGTAACTCCTAGGAACTTCATTATTTTAGGGTAGTTAGAAACAGTCTACATAGACAGATGGCATAATTATGAGTTGATTATGTTGAGATGATCTCCAAAAAATGAAGAAATAAGAAAGAGTGATGGACTGAGAGAAGGTGAAAGGGAGAGGTTTAAAGGAAAAAAAACTTTCTCACATAAAAGAAACATGCTAGGAAAAGTGGAGGTGAAAATGTGGGTGGTTGAATGCTTGAATATCTCTCAACAGAATTGATTCAATGAGGGAAAAATATATATACACACATTCAGTTGTGAATAGAAATCTATCTTACCCAATAAGGGGTAAGAGGGGAAGGATTAAGAGAAAGGGCGAATTGACAAAAGGGAGGGCAGATTAAGGGAGGCAATAGTTAGAAGCAAATACTTTTGAGGAAGGACAGGATAAAAAGAAGGAGAGAAGAATAAAAAGAAGAAAATGGAGAGGAGAGAAATACACAATTAATAATTACAACAGTGAATGTGAATGAGATGAGCTCATCCACAAAATGTAAGTGAATATCAGAATGGATTGGAAACCAGAATCCAACAACACTCTCTGTACAAGAGACACACTTGGGACAGAAAGATATGCACAGAGTTGAAATGAAGAGCTAAAGCAGAGTCTATTATGCTTTGGCTGAAGTGAAAATGACAGGGTGTAATGGAAATGCAGATTTAAAGATTTTCCCTGCTCCTTAGCCCTTTGATTGGCTTAAGAGACTGAGAACCTTCCTTGATTTGAAAATATACTCTACCCCCTAATAGGCTGAATATGGTCACATGGAGCCTGTGGTAGGAGGCTTGGTTTTCAGGAATGCCCACAGCTTGATGCTGTGTGATTGGGCAGTGGGTCAAGAGGGTGATTACATTCTCTGACCCAGGAGAAGGCTATATAATCCCTGATGTGAGGCTTTGCTTTGGGGCTCACTTTGAGGAGTGTTGTGCGATTTGACCAGATGAGACACTGGGAAGCTGTTGAGAGCCCTCCAGCTTTTTTTTTTTTAATTAATTTATTAGTTTAGTTTCAGTTAGCAAGATTCAATTCCATAGTTCCTTGATTTTCAAATTTCCTTTACTTCCCTCACCCCTCCCCCCACAACAGCATACTGTCCAGTATAGGATCTGCAAATACATTCATATTAGAAATTATTCCAATTACAAAGGCGTATTGTACTAGGTGGGATGAAAGATGGCAAAGACGAAATAAAACCAAACAATGAAAAGAAAAAGATCATTTAGTTTGCTTCCATCAGGATTCAGGCTCAGTTCTTTTTAGTTATATCTCTGGATGGCGCATTTCTCACTTTCTTGAGTCTTTCCAGATTGACTTATATCACTGCTTTACTGAAAAGAGTCCAGTCTGTCATAGTTGGTCATCACAAATATGTCTGTGATTGTATGCAAATTTATGCTGATTCTACTCTTCTCGGTCAGCATCAGTTTGTATAAGTCTCTCCAGGTAATTATGAAATCCGTCACCTCCTCGTTTCTTGTAGCACAATAACATTCCATTACATTCATATACCACAACTTGTTTAACCATTCCCCAATTGATGGGGACCCCTTTAGTTTCCAATTCTTTGCAATCACAAAAAGGGCTGCTATAAATATTTTTGTACATATGGGTCTTTCTCCCACTTCAGTGAGCTCAGTTCCTTCTGGCTCCAGGGCTGGCTCTCTGCTCACTGTGCCACCTAGCCGCCTCAAGGAAGGGATGATTCTTAAGGGGTGAAGTCAAGCGGTGAGAGAGAAAAGTGGCAAGAGGAGATGGAGAGAGACAGGGTAGGGCAAACTATCTCATGTAGAAGAGGCAAGGGGAAGTAGTTGCAGGGGAGGGGAAGAACAGGAAGGCAAAAAGGCAAAAGCATATTCTCATTGAAGTTGGCTCAAGGAGAGAATCACATACATACTAAATGGAATATCTTACCCTCACTCACTCTCCTGAGTAGGGGAAAGGGGGATGAGAGGGGGGATTATGGAGGGGAGGGCATTCTGGGGAGAGGGGAGGTTAGAAGTACCCACTATCAAAGAGGGACAGGATCAAAGTAGGGAATGGACCAGGTGAGACAGGTGGGAGGGAAATATAAGCAGTCTTTTACAATATATCTACTATGGTAATGTTTTGCATAGATATACATGTACAACACATACTGAATTGCTTATCTTCTCAGAGGGAGTGGGTGACAAAGGAGAAAGGGAATGGATCTGAAAATCGAAGTTTTAAAATTAAATGTTTCATAAGATGTCCAGGCAGTGGGCTCAGAGATTCACCTTGCCCTAATGGCAAAGTCGAAGGGGGTGTGGGAGAAGATATGGGAAAAGCAGATTGGATGAGGGATATATCAGTGGGACTGCTATTCTGGGGTGGTGGGTAGGGAAAAATGGGGGAAAATGTAACTCATAATCTGGTGGAAATGAATGATGTAAACCAGAAGTTAATAAAGCATTTGTAAAAAAAAAAAAAGTTAAAAAAAAATAAAAATAAAAATAAAAAAAAGGAAAAAAGAATCTTAAACTTCACTGATTGAGTTGATCCCTCTTTGAACCAGAACCAGTGACAATAGTGTTTAAATGATGTTCTTCTCCCTCTTTCTTTCCTCTCTTCTATTATGTGTTTTGATGCCTCTTCAGATGGCATATTTTACCCTATCTATCCTTTTCCTATCTCATCCTTTCCTTTTTCCCATTACAGTCCCTTTGATCCCCTTAATAGTTTATTTTATTTTATTTTATTAGTCTTTAGGTTAGTGCATTTATACCCACACCCTCTATCTAAGTATAACTCTTTTGAAGGTCATGATAATCATAAAGATTTCGAATATTGACAGTTATCAGCTCCACATATAGGGATGGGGACATTTTGCTCTTGGTGCATCCCAAGTAATGAGCATGTGTTTTTGGGTGTGGGTGTGTGCACTTATACATGTGTGAGTCTCTGTTTCCCTTGTTTACCTTTTTATGTCTTTCTTGAGTCTTGTAATTGGAGATCAAATTTTCCATTGAGCTGTGGCTTTTTCATCAGGAAAGTCTGGAAGTCCCTTATTTCATTAAACGTCCATCTCATTGCCTGAAAGATTATGTTCAGTTTTGCCAGGTAGTTAATCCTTGGTTGTAGTCCTAGCTCTCTTGCCCTACAAAATATCAAATTCCCGTCCCTCTGCTCTTTTAATGTAGAAGCTGCTACGTCCTATGTGATCCTAACTGTAGTTCCTCGATATTTGAATTGTTTCTGTCTGGCTGCTTGTAGAATTTTTTCTTTAATCTTGTAATTCTGGAATTTGGCTACTATATTTCTTGGAGTTTTCAGTTTGGCATCTCTTTCAGGAGCAGTCTGTTGATTTCTATTGATAACTATTTTATCTTCTGATTACAGGACTTCAGGCACAGTTTTCTTTGACAATCTCTTGGAGGATGTTGTCTAGACTGCTTTTTTCATCATGGCTTTCTGGTAGACCAATAATTCTTAAGTTGTCTCTCCTGGATCTGTTCTCTAGGTCAGTTATTTTTCCAGTAAGATATTTTACATTTTCTTCCAATTTTTTGATGATCTTGCTTTTTTATTGACTCTTGCTGCATCATAGAATTCTGAGTTTCAGTTTGATTGTATCTAATTTTTAGCGAATTATGGTCTTCAGTTAGTTTTTGAAGTTCCTTTTTTAGGAAGGCATTTTCTTTTTCCAAGTTGGTCACTGCCTCCCTGATTTGATCTTTAAAATTTTTTTTAAGCTCCTCCAGGAATGGTATTTGGGCTTGAGAACAGATCATGTTTCCTTCTGTGGTCTTAGGAGTGGGTAGAGAGTCTATATTGTCCTGTGTATTTTGTTGTTCTTGCCCTGCATAGTATGCTCGAATAGACTTTCTTGCCTTCCCCTTCTCCTTCTCAGCTTCCTTCCTTCCCTTTGTGATTTCCTGTTTCTTAGTTTTTCAGGCTATGAGTTTAGGGCCTGTTCCTTGACTTTGAATACCTCTGGGTGGCTAGTTTATGTCTAAGTAAGGGAAATCAGTGAGGAATGTAGATGTGTAGGTGGGAGTGATTCTGACCACTTCAGATTTCTGCCTCTATACACCTGCGTTATAAGTAGGCTTTTGTTGGTGAGGTGAAGTGGGGCTTGTTGGGACCCCTCCCTCTCTTCTGTTCAGACTCCTGGCTCTCAGTTACACCCCTTCTTGAAGACTCTCAAGCCTTCGGCTATTTCCTTAACTTGGGATTTCAATCTGGGTGGGAGACTTATCTTTGGGTTTTCTGTTTCATGAAGGAGGGACGGGAGGATTGGAGCAGCTAGAATTTATTTTGGCATTCCAGCCCCTGTATTATAGAGGCAGGCAGTCTCCAACCTTCCAGGCTGGGGGCTGAATGCAGCCAGAGAAGCAGCTCTCTCCCCTGGGGGCCCAACTCTCCTACTTGGCTCCAATGACCTCTCCTGTCCGTTTGTGAGATGAAGGGGAGATGACTGCGATTCGTCCTTGGTAAGTCTGCAGGCTGAGGCTTTTTCTCTCTCTGGTGTAGTCTGCTTGTCTGCTCTTAGGTCTGAGCAGTGCAGACCCCACAAGCTCTGCATTTGTCCTGTCCAGACACACTGGGTGACCTCCAGGGCTGGACTCTGCCATGCTCCGTCTTCCAGTGGGCTCCGTCACTCTGGAATCCGCTCAGATTCTCCCTTTGAGACTTAATGACCAAGGAGCTCAGCGAGGTTACCGCTTCCTTTCCTCCATCTTGGCTCCTCCCACAAGCCCTCCAGCTTTGAAAACCCAGATGTTGATGCTTCCCTCTTTGGTAACTGTGATTTGGTATTGATGTAATGGTTGGGCAGTTTGGAAGCCTATCTGCTTGATCTGTTTATCTGTCTTGTAAGTTTGTAACTTTGAAGTTTGGGGTCCTGACCTTTTCTCCCTGAACTAGGTAAATGATATATGTTTGATTGATTAAAGTAAGCTTGTTAACCCATTTTGAGTTTCTTTCCTTTAAAAAGTCAGATCTAAGAAGCTGTGTTGGCAGCCACCCTGGGGATGTTGCGGTGCTTGCTGTTACACAGGGGTAGCAATCATGATCTCAGACAAATCGAAAGCAAAAATAGACCTAATTAAAAGAGATAATCGGGGAAATTGCATTTTATAAAAGGTACAGTAGACAATGAAGTAATATAAAATATTTTAACACAAGTTTCTCTGATAAAGGCCTCATTTCTTAAATATATAGAGAATTTAGTCAAATTTATAAAAATAAAAGCAATTCCCCAGTTGGTAAATGGTCAAACTATATGAGCAGGAAGTTTTCAGAAAAGTATCTATGATCATATTTTAATGAAAAAATGCTCTAGATTCCTATTATTTTAGAGAAATGCAAATTAAAACAACTCTGAGGTACCACTTTATACTTTTCAGAAATGTCAAAAGCTGGAGTGGATGAAGGAGAATAAGTACACTAATGAAATTCTGATGAAATAGTGAATTGGTCCAACCATTCTGGAGAATAATTTGGAACTTTGCCCAGAAGGCTATAAAACTTTGCATGCCCTTTGACCCAGTAAATAACACTATTAAATGCCCCAAAGAGATCAAAGGAAAAGGAAAAGTGCCTATACGTACGAAAATATTTGTATTAGTTCCTTTTGTGGTGGCAAAACGTTGGGAATTGAGGAAAGGCTCATCAATTGCGGAATGGCTGGAAAAACTGTGGCATATAATTATGATGTACTCTTGTGCTATAAGAAATGATGAGGGGTTGGTTTCATAAAATTTGGCAAGACCAATAATGAACTCATGCAAAGTGAAGTGAGAAGAACAAGGAGATGATTGTGCACAGTAACAGCAATGCTGTAAAATGAAAGACTTAGCTATTTGATCACTACAATAATTCAAGACAAATAAAAGGACCTGGTATAAAAAAATACTATTCACCTCCAGAGAGAACTGGTGAACTCTGAGTGCAAATTGAAATATAATTTTTTTTTTGCTTTTTTTACATTATTGTTAATATGAAAATGTATTTTGCATGCTTTCATGTGTATAATTGATATGTCGTTTGCCTTCTAAATGGGTGTTGGACAGTGTGGGAGGGAGAAGGAGTATTTGGAGGAGAGAATTCAAAGTTTAAAAGGAAAAGAATGGTACAAATAAATAAATAATAAATTTAAAAAAGAAAACTTAAAAAACCATTTATTCCTGGTTAAGAAATATATTCATCGGGGGGTGGAGCCAAGATGACAGTATAGAAGGAAAATTCCCTGCCACTCTCCCTATAACCACCTCAAATACCTATTAAAAATGACTCTAAACAAAGCTTATGGCTACAGAACCCGCAAAGTGACAGAGAGAAACAAATCTCCTGCTGAAAGAGGCCTGGCAGACAGACAAGAAGGGTTCATCACAACATGCTGGGAGCAGAGCCCAGCCCTGCCTGAGCCCACGGTTTTAGTCTCAGCGCACCCCAATCAGCCTTGGCTGGAGGGACTTCAGGAGAGTAGATTTCCAGGTGTGGTGGTTTCAAGAATTAACAACCCATAAATGCCAAAGACAAAGTGAGAGGGTAGAGGTCCTGGTGTGAGTGACCAGGTGCCAGAGCCAGTGGAGGGTTCAGAGAGGGCAGCCAACTAATAGCTCCAGCAGCTGCAAAAACCCCAGCAATTTGGGACAAAGCCCTCTTCTCTGGAAGCAAAGTTTTACTGTGTCAAAAAGCTCGGGGGGCAGAGCCAAGATGGAGGAGTAGAAACAGCTCATCTAAGCCACTCTGCCCCCAGACTCCACCCAAACTATGTAAAAGGGGACTCTGAATAACTTCTGGAGCCCCAGCACCCACAGAACGACACAGAGAAGCTAACCTCCCGCTGAGGACAGCCCAGCAGCCCTGCAGGAAGGACCAACACAGCAGTCTGGGAGCCGGCAGCACACAGCGTGCAGAGTGCAGGGAGCCGAGCCGAGCCAAGCAGAGCCCAGGTCCCAGTGAGACAAGGTTTTGGCCCCAGGGCAGCAGGACCAGCAGCGGTCTGGAGAGACCCCAGAACACCAGCAGCTGTGGCGACTCCAGAATTATCAACATAGACATGCCTAGGACAAAGTAAGAGGTTAGTGTCCTATGGACTTTGGAACCAGTATTTGGGGAATGCATCGACTCCCTCCCCTGGGGGCTAGAAGCCGCTGAGGAAAAATGCCATTTTGTAGTTTTCAGAGTCAGCTCCAACTCCCGGCCTGTGAATTGTAGGGATATCCAGCTATCAGTCTTGGGGGGTAATCACTCTTGCTTTAACCTCCCTGGATCTGGATTGTGATCTAGGGTGGAAGTCGTGGGTGGGTTTACAGCTTTCCAGAAGAGGAAGTTGCCCCCCACACCTTCGGGATGAAAATTCCTCTATCTGGCCTTAAAGCCATAGTGTGGCAACAAGCCCAAAAGTCAGGTAATCAAGTGGCAACATGCCAAGGCAAAGGAAACAGAAAAATGCAACCCTAGACTCCTATTTTGGGGGCATAGAGCGGGAAAAGGACTGTGAGGTCAGAAGTCCTGCTCCAAAAGCCCCAGGGGAAAAAATGAGCAGGTTGCAGGCCATAGAGGACCTTAAGAAGGACTTTAAAAATCAAATAAAAGAAGTGGAGGAAAAATTGGGAAAAGAAATGAGAAGGATGCAGGAAAAGTATGAAATGAGGGTCAGCAGCCTGACTGAGGAAAACAACTCCTTGAAAAATAGACTAACTCAAATGGCAAAGGTGGCCCAAAAGGACAATGAGGAGAAGAATGCCTTAAAAAGTCGAATTTGGACACACTTGCCATGGGACTCTGGGCAAAGTCCCTTACTCTCAGTAGCTCTTCTTTGGTAGGAACATGTCCTCAGCTGGGAGTTCCCTATACCCATTAGAGCCCAGACCTGGGCTCTATCTCTTACCTCACAGGGTTGTTAAGAAACACAAGTGGGGGAGGAGCCAAGATGGCGGAAAAGAAGCAGTAACCTCGCTGAACTCCTCGTTCACTAAGGCTCAAAGTGTGAATATGAGCAGAATTCGGAGTGACAGAGCCCACTGGAAGACAGAGTGTGGTGGAGTCCAGCCCAGGAGGTTGCCCAGTGTGTCCGGACTGGTCGAGAGCAGAGTGCGTGGGGTCTGCACAGCTCAGACCTAAGAGCAGACAAGCAGACTACACCAGAGAGAGCAAAAGCCCCAGCCTGCAGACTTACCGAGGACGAATCACAGTCATGTCTCAGACGGGTAGGATCATTGGAGCCAGGTAGGACAGTTGGGCCCTCAGTGGAAAGAGTGGCTTCTCTGGCTGCATTCGGCCCCCAGCCTGGAAGGTTAGAAACTGCCTGCCTATATAATACAGGGGCTGGAATGGCAAAGTAGATTCTAGCTGCTCCGATCCTCCCATCCCTCCTTCATGAAACAGAAAACCCAAAGATAAGTCTCCCACCCAGATTGAAATCCCAATTTAATGGAAATAGCCCCAGGCTTGAGATTCTCCAAGAAGGGGTATAACTGAGACAGCCAGGAGTCTGAAGAGAAGAGAGGGTGGGGTCCCAACAAGGCCCACCTCTCCTTACCAACAAAAGTCTACTTATAGCCCAGGGGTATAGAGGCAGAAATCTGAAGTGATCAGAGGCACACATACATACTCATCTACATCCCTCATTGAGCTCCCTGACTTAGCCATAAACTAGACACCCAGAGGTATTCAAAGTCAAGGATCAGGCCCTAAACTCATAGCCTGAGAAACTAAGAAACAGGAAGTCACAATGGGAAAAAAAGAAGCTGAGAAGGAGAAGGGGAAGGCAAAAAAGTCTATTCGAGCATACTATGCAGGGCAAGAACAACAAAACACACAGGACAATATAGACTCTCTACCCACACCTGATACCACAGAAGGAAACATGATCTGGTCCCAAGACCAAATAGCATACCTGGAGGAGCTTAAGAAAAATTTTAAAGACCAAATCAGGGAGGCAGTGACCAACTTGGAAAAATGTCTCAGTGAAGTAATTGGAGAAAATACCTCCCTAAAAAATGAACTTCAAAAAATAACTGAAGACCATAATTCGATAAAAATTAGAAACAATCAAATTGAAGCTCAGAACTCTATGATGCAGCAAGAGTCAATCAAACAAAACAAGACAATCGAAAAATTGCAAGAAAAATGTAAAATATCTCACTGGAAAAATAACTGACCTAGAGAACAGATCCAGGAGAGACAACCTAAGAATTATTAGTCTACCAGAAAACCATGATGAAAAAAGCAGCCTAGACAACATCCTCCAAGAGATTGTCAAAGAAAACTGTCCTGAGGTCCTGGAATCAGAAGATAAAATAACTATCGACAGAATTCACCAGACTCCTCCTGAGAGAAATCCCAAACTGAAAACTCCAAGAAATATAGTAGCCAAATTCCAGAACTACAAGATTAAAGAAAAAATTCTACAAGCAGCCAAAAAGAAACAATTCAAATATCAAGGAACTACAGTTAGGATCACACAAGACCTAGCAGCTTCTACATTAAAAGAGCGGAGGGACTGGAATTTGATATTTCGTAGGGCAAGAGAGCTAGGACTACAACGAAGGATTAACTACCTGGCAAAACTGAGCATAATCTTTCAGGCAAGGAGATGGTCGTTTAATGAAATAAGGGACTTCCAGATGTTCCTGATGAAAAAGCCAGAGCTCAATGGAAAATTTTATCTCCAATTACAAGACTCAAGAAAGACATAAAAAGGTAAACAAGAGAAACAGACTCACACATGCACAAGCGCACACACCCACACCCACAAACACATGCTCATTACTTGGGATGCAACAAGAGCAAAATGTTCACATCCCTATATGTGGAGCTGATAACTGTCAATATTCAAAATCTTTATGATTATCATGACCTTCAAAAGGGTTATACTTAGATAGAGGGTGTGGGTAAGAATGCAGTAACCTGATGTCTAAAAAAAACAAAACAAAACTATTAAGGGGATCAAAGGGACTGTAATGGGAAAAAGGAAGGGATGAGCTAGGAAAAGGTAAAATATGCCATCTGAAGGGACATTAAAACACACTATAGAAGAGGGGAAAGAAAGAGGGAGAGGAACATCATTTAAACACTATTCTCACTGGTACTGGTTCAAAGAGGGATAAACTTAAATCAGTGAAGTTTAAGATTTTAATGTGAATAGACACATAAATTCATTAAATAGAGGAAAGGGAGGGAGGGAGAGGAGCAATGTTTGAAATTTACTCTCATTAGTTTGGAATCAAACGGGGAGTAATTCACTCTGATAAGTATAAAAACTTACTTCGTCCTATAGAAAGCAGAAGGGCAAGGGGGGGTGAAAAAGAGGACACTAAAGGGGGGGGTTAAAAGGGAGGGAAACAGTAATAAGGGGAGAGGGTAGGTTAAGAAGAGGGATCACTGGGTGGGTACACTGAGGGAGGGGGTGGTCAAAAGGGAAAACTCCAAGGACGGGAAGGGAGAAAGAAGAAACAAAAACATAAACAGGGGAGGGAATAGGATGGAGGGGAAGAGACAGATAGTCATTATTACTGTGAATGTGAATGGGATGAACCCTCCCATAAAACAGAGGTGGATAGCAGAATGGATTAAAAACCATAATCCTACAATATGCTGTCTACAAGAAACACATTTGAAACAAAGGGATACCCACAGGGTAAGGGTAAAAGGTTGGAGTAAAATTTATTATGCCTCAGCTAAAGTAAAAAAAGCAGGGGTAGCAATAAATTTGGCAAAGTTGCAGGATATAAAATAAACCCACATAAATCCTCAGCATTCCTGTACATCTTTAATAAAACTCAACAGCAAGAGATAGAAAGAGAAATCCCATTTAAAGTCACTGTACACATTATAAAATATTTGGGAATCTACTTGCCAAAACAAACCCAGAATCTATATGAGCACAACTACAAAACACTTCTCACACAAATAAAAGCAGATCTAAATAGTTGGGAAAATATCAATTGCTCGTGGCTGGGTCGAGCTAATATAATAAAAATGACAATTTTACCCAAACTAAACTATATATTTAGTGCCATACCAATCAATTTACCTAAAAACTACTTTCTAGAGTTAGACAAAATAATAACAAAATTTATTTGGAAAAACAAACAGTCTAGAATATCAAGGGAATTAATGAAAAGAAATGCTAGGGAAGGTGGACTAGCTATGCCAGATCTTAATCTGTATTATACAGCAGCAGTCATCAAAACTGCTTGGTACTGGCAGAGGTGTAGAGTAGTGGATCAATGGAATAGATTAGGTACAGGAGATCCAGCAGCTAATGAATATAGCAATCTATTGTTCGATAAGCCCAAAGACCCCAGTTTTTGGGAAAAGAATGCACTATTTGACAAAAAGTGCTGGGAAAACTGGAATACAGTATGGCAGAAACTGGGCACAGATCATTATTTAACACCATATACCAAAATCAAGTCCAAATGGGTGCATGATCTAGGTGTAAAGGATGATACTGTAAGCAATTTGGGAAAGCAAGGAATAGTTTACCTGACAGATCTGTGGAGAGGGGAAGACTTTAGGACCAAACAAGAATTAGAGAGCATTATAAAATGCAAAATTGATAATTTTGATTAAATTAAATTGAAAAGCTTCTGCACAAACAAAGCCAATGTAACCAAGATCAATAGGGAGGTGGGAAAATGGGAAAGAATTTTTACAACTTGCGTCTCTGATAAAGGACTCATCTCTAAAATTTATAGAGAATTGAACCAAATCTATATGAATACAAGTCATTCCCCAATTGATAAGTGGTCAAAGGATATGAACAGGAAATTTTCAGAGAAAGAAATTAAAGATATCTATAAGCATATGAAGAAATACTCTAAATCACTATTGATTAGAGAAATGCAAATCAAAACAACTCTGAGATACCACATCTCTCCAGTCAGATTGGCTAGGATGACAAAACAAGAAAGTGACAAATGCTGGAGAGGATGTGGACAAATTGGAACACTAATACATTGCTGGTGGAGTTGTGAACTTATCCAACCATTCTGGAGAGCAATCTGGAATTATGCCCAAAGGATTATAAATAATTTCATACCCTTTGACCCAGCCATACCACTTCTCAGGTTATATTCCAAAGAGATCATAGAAGTGGGAGGAAGACCCATATGTACAAAAATATTTTTAGCAGCCCTTTTTGTGGTTGCAAAGAATTGGAAACTGAAGGGGTGCCCACCAATTGGGGAATGGCTAAACAAGTTGCGGTATATGAATGTAATGGAATATTATTGTGCTATAAGAAATGAAGAGGTGACAGATTTCATAATTACCTGGAGAGACTTATACAAACTGATGCTGAGCGAGAAGAGTAGAATCAGAAGAAATCTGTATACAATCACAGACATACCATATCTGTGATGACCAACTATGACAGACTGGACTCTTTTCAGCAATGTAGTGATATAAGTTAATCCCGAAAGACTCAAGAAAGTGAGAAATGCCCCATCCAGAGATATAACTAGAAAGAACTGAACCTGAATCCTGATGGAAGCAAACTAAATGATCTTGTGCTTTTCATTGTTTGGTTTTATTTTTTCCTTACCATCTTTCATCCCACCTAGTACAATACGCCTTTGTAATTGGAATAATGTCTAATATGAATGCATTTGCAGATCATATACTGGACTATATGCTGTCGTGTGGGGAGGGGGGAGGGAAGTAAAGGAAATTTGAAAACCAAGGAACTATGGAATTGAAACTTGTTAATTGAAACTAAACTAATAAATTAATTTTAAAAAAAAAGTCGAATTTGCCAGATGGAAAAAGAATCTCAAAAGTTCACTGAGGAGATTCATTCCTTCAGAGTTAAGACTGGAGCAAATGGAAGCTAATGACTTTATGAGAAATCAAGATGCTGTTAAGCAGATCCAGACAAATGAAAGATTAGAAGGCAATGTGAAATATCTCATGGGAAAAACCACTGACCTGGAAAATAGATCCAGGAGAGACAATTTAAAAATTATTGGACTACCTAAAAGCCATGATCAAAGAAAGAACCTAGAAATCGCCTTCAAGAAATTCTCAAGGAAAATTGCCCTGATGTTTTAGATCCAGAGGGCAAAATAGAGGTTGAAAGAATCCACAGATCACCTCCTGAAAAAGATCCCAAAAAGAAAACTCCTAGGAATATCATAGCCAGGTTCCAGAATCCCCAGATCAAGGAGAAAATACTCAGCAGCCAGGAAGAAACAATTTCAATATTGTGGAAACACAATCAGAATAGCCCAGGACCTGGCAGCTTCTACACTGAGGGATGAAGGGCATGGGATATGATATTCCAGAGGGCAAAAGAACTGAGAATGAACCCAAGGGTCACCTACCCAGCAAAACTGAGTATTTTGTTTCAGAGGAAAATATGGTCATTCAGTGGAATAGAGGACTTTCAAGCATTCTTGAGGAAAAAACCAGAATTGAATAGAAAATTTGACATCCAGACACAAGAAGCAAGAGATGCCTGAGAAGGTAATCAGGGAAAAGAAATCAAAAGGAACTTATCAAAGTTGACCTATTTACATTCCTATATGGAAAAGGAATAACTGTGACTGATGATATCTTTCTCACTATGAAAATAATGGAAGAAGGGTGTGTGGTCATATGAATACATATGTGAATGTGTGTATATGGTTATAGTTATATATGGATAGAGGGCATAGGTTGAATTTTTGTGAAAGGGAGAATACTCAAGGGATGAAATTATGAGCTGAGAGAGGAAAGTGGCAAGAGGAGATGGGGAGAGACATGGTAGGGTAAACTATCTCATGTAGAAGAAGCAATGGGAAGTGGTTGCAAGGGAGGGGGACAATAGGAAGGGGAAAAAAGGCAAATCCAAATTCTCATTGAATTTGGTTCAGGGAGAGAATGGCATACATACTAAATGGGATATCTCAACTTGCAGCAGAATAGGGGGAAAGGGGATGAGAGGATCGATGATTGATGGGGAGGCATCCTTGGGGGGAGGGGAGGTTAGATGTACCCACTATAGAAGAGGGACAGGATCATGTCGGGAATGGACCAGGTGGGGGTTGGGATGAGTGGGAGGGAATTATAAGCAGCCTTGTACAATATAGCTACTATGATAATGTTTTGCATAGCTAGACATGTACAACATATACTGAATTACTTATGTCCCCAGAGGGAATGGGTGACAAGGGAAGAAGGAAATGGATCTGAAATTCGAGGTCTTAAGATTAAATCTTTCAAATATATATATATATATATATATATATATATATATATATATATATATATACTATTATTAATACTCTTCTGCTTATAATTGGGAGATAAGATATGCAGGCATTGGGACACAAAGATTCACCTTCCTCTAATGGAAAAGTCGAAGGGTGTATGGGAGAGAGTCGATTGGAGGAAGCGATATCTTGTGGGACTGCTATTCTGGGAGGTTGGGTAGGGGAATAATGGGGGGGAAATGATTGTAACTCAAAATCTGGCGGAAATGAATGATGTAAAACAGAAGTTAATAAAGCATTTGTTTTAAAAAAAAGCTCAAAAGTCAAGTAATTGAGTGGCAACATGAGGAAGCAAAAGAAGCAAAACAAGCACAGCAGTCAAACCTTAGATTCCTTTTTTGGGGACAAAAGGGATCAAAGCATGGAACAGGAGGGAAACAATGAAGTCAGAACTCCTGTACCAAATGCTTCCAAGAAAAATATGAACTGATTACAGGCAATAGAGGAGCTTAAGAAGGATTTTGAAAAACAAATAAGAGAAGTGGAGGAAAAATTTGGAAGAGAAAAACAGAATGATGCAAGAAAATCATGAAAAAGTGTCAACAAGCTGAAGAAAATAACACCTTAAAAATAAATTAACTCAAATAGCAGAAGAGCCTCCAAAAGCCAACGAGGAGAAGAATGCCTTAAGATGCTGAATTTGCCAGATGGAAAAAGAGTCTCAAAAGCTCACTGAAGAGAATCATTCCTTCAGAATTAGATTGGAGCAAATGGAAGCTAGTTACTTTATGAGAAATCAAGATACTACTAAGTAAATCCAAACAAATGAAAAAAATACAACACAATGTGAAATATCTCATTTGAAAAACCACTGACATGGAAAATAGATACAGGAGAGATAATTTTAAAATTATTGTACTACCTGAAAGCCATGATCAAAAAAAGAACATAGAAATCATCCTTCAAGAAATTCTCAAGGAAAATTGCCCTAATATTTTAGAACTAGAGGGAAAAAGAGAGGTTTAAAGAAGTCACTTATCACCTCTTGAAAAAATCCCCAAAAGAAAACTCCTAGGAATATTATAGCCAGGTTCCAGAGTTCCCAGATCAAGGAGAAAATATTACAAGCAGCCAGGAAGAAACAATTTGAATATTGTGGAAACACAATAAGGATAATACAGGACCTGGCAGCTTCCACACTGAGGGATCAAAGGGCTTGGAGTATGATATTCTGGAGGTCAAAGGAGCTGGGATTAAAACCAAGAATCACTTACCCAGCAAAGCTGAGTATCATGTTTCAGGGGAAAATATGGTCATTCAATGAAATAGAGGACTTTCAAGCATTCTTGAAGAAAAAAAAACAGAGTTGAATAGAAAATTTGACATTCAGATACAAGAAGCAAGAGGAGCATGAGAAGGTAAACAGGGAAAAGAAATCATCATGAACTTATCAAAGTTGAACTATACATATACATATATATATGTGTGTGTGTATGTGTGTATTTTTATTTATCAATTCTTTCTCTGAATGCACATAGCATCTTCCTTCCTATGTCCTTTTCAGTTAATTTGGGTATTTATAATAGCCAAAATGACTTAGTTACTCAAAGTTGTTCTTAAAGCAACATTGTTACTGTATACAATGTTCTCTTGGTTCTGCTTGTTTTGTTCTTCATAAGTCTTTGCATGTTGTTTTCTGAGATCATTAAGCTTTTAGTACAGCAGTATCCCGTCACAATCATATTTATTCACCATTTGTTCAGTCATTACGGAATGATGGGCATCCCCATAATTTTTACTTCTTTGACATTGCAAAGAACGCTGCTATAAATATTTTAGAAAATATAGGTACTTTTACTTTTGCCCTAATCATCTTGAGAAATAGATCTAGTGGTGGCATTTCTGGGTCAAATGGCACAGGCAGTTTCGTTCTCCAAAATGGTTAGATCATCTCACAGTTACACCAAAAACTGAAACACTTTGCCAATTTTTCTACATCCCCTCCAACATTTATAACTTTCCCCTTTAATCATTTTAACCAATCTGACAATTATAAAAGTATATATCATTTGTTTTAATTTGCATTTATCTAATCAATAATGACTTAAGATATTTTTCATATGATTGTAAATTGTTTTGATTTCTTTTTTTTTAAACAGGTGCTTTATTAACTTCTGGTTTACATCCTTCATTTCCACCAGATCATGAGTTACATTTTCCTCCATTTTTTCCCTCCCCACCACCCCAGAATAGCAGTCCCACTAGATATCCCCTCATCCAATCTGCTCTCTCCCATATCTTCTCCCATACCCCCTTAGCCTTTTCCATTAGGGCAAGGTGAATCTCTGAGCCCCACTGCCTGGACATCTTATGAAACATTTAATTTTACAACTTCAATTTTCAGATCCATTCCCTTCCTCCCTTGTCACCCACTCCCTCTGAGAAGAAAAGCAATTCAGTATGTGTTGTATATGTATAGCTATGCAAAACATTACCATAGTAGATATATTGTAAAAGACTGCTTATATTTCTCTCCCACCCGTCAAACCTCCCACCTGGTCCATTCCCTACTTTGATCCTGTCCCTCTTTGATAGCGGGTACTTCCAACCTCCCCTCCCCCCAGAATGCCCTCCCCTCCATCATCCCCCCTCTCATCCCCCTTTCCCCTACTCAGGAGAGTGAGTGAGGGTAAGATATTCCATTTAGTATGTATGTGATTCTCTCCTTGAGCCAACTTCAGTGGGAATATGATTTTGCCTTTTTCCCTTCCTGTTCTTCCCCTCCCCTGCAACTACTTCCCCTTGCCTCTTCTACACGAGATAGTTTACCCTACCCCATCTCTCTCCATCTCCTCTTGCCACTTTCCTCTCTCACCTCTTGACTTCACCCCTTAAGAATCATCCCTCCCTTGGGGTGGCTAGGTGATGCCTTCTCTCAGAGTGCTGTGCTGGCCGCTCCCTGCAGGGCTGCTGGGCTGTCCTCAGCAGGAGGTTAGCTTCTCTGTGCAGTTCTGTGGGTGCTGTGGCTCCAGAAGTTGTTCGGAGGCCCCTTTCACATTGTTTGAAATTTGTGTGGGGCAGAGCACGTTGGAAATGCTGTTTCTACTCCCCCATCTTGGCTCTGCCCCTGTTTTGATTTCTTCTTCAGAAAACTTCCTATATTGTATTTGTACTTATATTTGACATGTGTAAAACCTTAAGTTTTGGGGATAAGAAGTCATTATTTGGTAAAAATTTTCAGGAAAGCTGGAAAGTAATATGGTAGAATTTGGGCATAGACCAATATGGCACACCATTTACCAAGATAAGATCAAAATGGAAACATGATCTAAAGAGAGATATTATAAGAAAATTTGAGAAGTATGGGAAAAGTCTTATCTGACTTATGGATAGACAAATAATTTATGAATAAGGAAGAGACAAAGAGTAGTGTGAGTTATACAATGGGTAATTTCTACTCCATTAAATTAAAAAGTTTTTTTGTACCAAAAAATATATGGCCAGATCAGAAGGAAAACAGAAAACTGGGAGAAAATTTTTATAGACAGATTCTCAGATAAAGTTCTCATATCTCAGATATTTAACGAACATTGTCAAATCTGTAAGAATATGTCATTCTCCAAATTGATAAATGATCCAAGTTTAGTATAGGTTTTTACACAAGTAAAACCAATGTGTTTAAAATTAGATGGGAAACAGGTAACTGGGAAAATATTTTCAGTAAATTTTATTTGATAAGGGTCTCATTTCCAAGATATATAGGGGACTGATTCAAATTTATATGAATATGAGTATTGTTGATGGAATTGAAAATTGACTCAGTCATTCTGGAAAAAAAAATTGGAACAATCCCTCTCCCCCTTCCAAGTTACTAAATTCTGCATATCCTTTGACTCAGCAATATGTTTACTAGATCTATATTTCCACACAAAATAAAAGAAAGAAGAAAAAGACTGACACGTGCAGAAATAAAATTTAAGAGCTTTTTGTTGTAATGCCAAATAATTAAAAATAAAAATTGAGGGAGTATCAATCAACTGGAGAATGGCTGAATAAATTATGGTATATGAACATAAAGGAATGCTATTTTGCTATAAGTGATTATGAAAGGGACAGTTTCAGAGAAATTTGAGAAGATAAATTAACTTAGAATGAATTGGGCAGAACAAGAACTATCTCAATAACAAAAACATAGTAGATAATCAATTTTGGAGAAAAAAAAACTTAATACCTCTGATCAAAGACTAATCATGATTCCAGAGGACTCATGATGAAACATTTTATGTACCTCCTGACAAAGGTGAGGGACTCAGTATGCTGATTTAGACATATATTCTTTGGACATGACCAATGAGAGAATTAGTTTTCCTTGACAATGTGTATTTCACCACAAAGAGTTTTCTTCTCAAAAGAAGAAAAAAAAAGAGGGGGGGAAGTAGAGAGAAGGAAAATATTTTTTTCTTAACAGAAAATATATTAATTTTGAAAAATAATGCTCTCTCCCACCTGACAGAGAAATAATTCACTAAATATGCATGCTAAGGGTTGGTTTTCCCACCCCTTATCCAAAAGCTGAGGGAGAAAGGAGGATGGGAAACTTGAGAAAAATTAAATAACTTGGTTGTTTCCACTTGGAAGTAGGTAAACAGACTTAATGGAAACAAAAGAACTGGGGATATTCTGCTCTTTACTACCATACTATCTTCTTATTTCCCTCCTTATTCCTTGCATTCTATTTCTCTTCATATTTATGTCCAACTGTGACCCCTCAGAAACCTGTCCTAGGATGGTGGTGGTGATGATGATGGTTATAATGATGGTGGTGGTTGTGATGATGATGATGGTGGTTCTGATAATGGTGGTGATGGTGATGATGATAACTATTGTTTTTATAGTGCTTTATGTTTTGCAAAGTGATTTACATGTTATCTCATTTGATCATCACAATAACCCTTTGAAGTAGATGTTGTTATCAACATCTTCGTTTTTTATATGAAGAAGCTGAGGCTCAGAGAGGTTAAATTATTTACCCTAGGTCATACAGGCAATTGAGGCAACATTTGAACTCAGATCTTCCTAACTCTAAGTCCACCATTCTATACCACCTATCATATTTAAAGCTATAAGGAGTCATACTCATCAATCATCTATTTGCTCATGTTTCAGCTGTAGAAATTGAGGCCCAGAAAAGTTAAATGAGTTGCCGAGAGTTGCTTAGTAAGTAGTTGAGCCAAGGTATTAAAGCCAGATCCTCTGGCTCCTGATTCAACATTCTTATTATTCCATGCTTCATCTAGTAGACACTATACTGGAGGAAGTCAGGAAACATGTATCCAGTCCCAGCAGTAGTTTTAAGTGGATGTGTGACATTAGGGGAATCATTTCTTTCTCTATCCGGTTACTTCATCTGTTAAGCAGAGATGATAATATGCCCTACCTATAGACTGTTGGGAAGATGAAATGAAGGAATAATAATAATTATAATTATAATTATTATTATTATTATTATTTTGCCTTTTTTTTTGGAGGGCAGTTGGGGTTAAGCAACTTGCCCAAGGTCACATGGCTAGTTTTTGTGTTAAGTGTCTGAGTCTGGATTTGAACTCAGGTCCTCCTGACTCCAGGGCTGGTGCTCTATTCCCTGCGTCACCAAGCCACCCCAATGAAGGAATAATTTTAAAAAGTATTTATTGATTACAGGACATTGTAGAGGGTATAGAAAAGCATACTTTGTTGGGGAGAAGAGAAATAAACTACAAATAGTAAGAATACCTGGTTGATGTCTGTGTTAATAGGAAAGGATGAGGGAAGGGACCTTAGAGTCAGTTCCATCCCCTCAATTTATAGATGAAGAAACTGAGGCCAAAATAAATCACATACCTGTCCAAGGTCACACTATAGCAGCAGGGTGGCACAGTGGATAGAGCTTGGGGTAGTTGTTGTTTGTTCTTTGTTCTTGAAGAGAACCATGACATCATGGAGGTGATTCCATGATATGCAACTGAATTGCATTTAAGTGAGGGAGGATAATGCAAAGACACCAGCCTCATTTTCTCTTCCCAAGTTATTTGGGCCTGGAGACAGGAAGACTCATCTTCCTGAGTTCAAATCTGTCCTCAGACACTTACTAGCTCTGTGATCCTGGGCAATTCACTTAACCCTGTTTATCTCAGTTTACTCATCTGTAAAATGAGATGGAGGAGGAAAGGGTAAACCAATCCACTAACTTTGCCAAGAAAACCTCAAATGGGGGCATGAAGAATCTGACATAACTGAAGCCACTAAACAACAACAAGATGTGATAGTCACTCTGCCAGGTACTAGAGAAACAAATAGAAAAATGAAACGGGCATAAGATTTCTTAAAGATCATAGGGGTAGAAGTAGTGGATATAGGTATAAAAAAGTCACATCATAAACAAATTAGAGAAACAAGGAATAAGTTACCTTTCAGATCTGTGGAGAGGGAAAAAATTCAAGGAAGTAGCCTATCTGAGAAGTTACACTCTTAAATCCAACTCTTATTTTTTAAGCGAGGAAAAAGATGTTCAGAGAAACAATGTTTAAGGTAACATAAATTGTAAGCTCCTGAGTTGGGATATGATCATAGATTGTCTAAATGTAAATCTAGTGTTACATTCCAGCACTCTGTTGCTTTAAGGTATAAATAAAGCTTTCCTAATAACAATCCTGTGAGGTAGGCACAGCAAACATTATCCTTGGTTTCTTAGCAAGGAAACTGAGCCTCAGAGGATGGAAGTCATTTGCCCAAAGTCAAAGGTTTATTAAATGCCAGATGTGTAATATGAGCCCAAGGCTCATAGTCCAAGTCCCCAGCTCTTTTCATGATCTTTATACAGCTTTCTAGGCTAAGGAGTTTGGAGTGGTGGTCATCTGGCCAAAGAGATTGCTAAAGTTCTGGTGTATATATGACATCAAACCGATTTGTGCCGAAGTTAGGCTTTGGGTGATTAAGATGGCTGCCATGTGCTTCTTTCTGCTCCACTGGTGGCCATGTCGAACCATTCAAAATGATAATTTGGCTGACTGCAGTAACTCAGCCTGAGCAACCCTATCACTCATGGAGGGGAGGTGGGAAACCTCATGGATCCGAATGCCTTCTGCCAAAGCCAGCACTTCCTCCCTGGGCCCTCATATGGCAGCACAATTTATTTCTCTGGGGCGTCCTTCCTACACATCAGCAGGAAGGCTTTACAGGGAGAGTCAATCACCAGTTACTGGAAGGAAGGAAAGACTCCCTAGGGAGAGATTTAAAGAGGGACTTTGACTCTAGGCAGAGGACTTGGGTGTGAATAGTGCTATAGGGAGGAGGTCACTGTTAGAGCAAAAGAAAATTAGGTCATCCAGGGCATACCCCATGACAGGAGCAGAGACGAGAAATAGAGAAGGTGGAAAGAAGGGTTGCAGGTGTGATTGAACAAAAACTGTAGCCTACCAAGACAGTAGGATTTAGTGTTTTCCACTAAAACGTGGAACCGGGAGTCAAGACAAGCCCAGGTTCAAATCCTCCCTCCTGACATTTATTTGCCATGTAACCATGGTAACCTCTCTGGGCCTCTATTTCCTTTGTTTCTGCCTGTAAAATAAGGGTAATGCACCTACCTCACAGGGCTGCTGTGAGAATATTATGCATGTAAAATGCTTTTCAAGCTTTAAAGCATTATATAAATGTCACCTGTTATTATTCTTGCTGGAGGCATTGGATTTCAAGGGCCATTGGCTAAGTACTGTAGGCTTAGACCCAATGAGGGTTGCAGCATTTTTTGTTTGGTTGGTTTTCTTTAAACATTCTGTCTCTGCTGAGGGTTCTTGGGTTTATAATGTAAATACTTTTTGGTACGCTCATTTTTTTAACTATCCCTGTGACTTCCATGGTATAGAACACCATGGAAAGTGAATTTCTTTTTCCAGTTCAGATCACTATGCTTTCCACATCTTAAAGTTTGAGATTGTTGCTTGAGGTTCTTGAGAGGCTAAGTTACATGTCCAAAGGAACCAGCCAGTAGGTTTCTTCCTGAATCTATTATTCCAGGATGCTTTTCACTCATAATTTTAACAATTATTGGTGGTGCAGTGGATAGAGCACTTGGCTTGGAGTCGGTAGGACCTGGATTTAAATATAGCCTAAATCACTTATGTGCTGAGGGAGTTTGCCACAGTTTTTTCAACTGTAAAATGGGGTTTATAATAACACCTATCTCCCAGGGTTGTTGTGAGATTCAAATGACATAATATTTTTAAAATGCTTAGCACAGTGTCTGGCATATAGTTGGCAATTAATAAATACTTGTTTCCCCCTTCCCCTCAATAAGAATGATATAGTGGAGAGATTGTTGGATTAGGAGTCAGAAGACTAGAATCTGAGTCTTAGCTCTTCCATTCATTAGCCGTGGGCTTTTTTTTATTTCAATATTCCAAGTGTGGGCAAATGAAGTACAGAGAATTCGTGAGCTGGTTCATCGTTTTTATTTTATGGTCTGCCTATGTTTGTCTCTATCCATACATCTATTTTAGACTGGAGTCCCCTGGAGGCTAAAAGACTGAGTCTATGTTTGGGGGGGGGGTTGTTTATAAAGCATGAAGCACAGTGATAACATAAATTAAACATCTGAACCTTGTTCTCAGGGTATAGGGATGAGGGAATGGAAAGAATTCTGGCTCTGCTTTCAACCTAAGGTTGTAGGAAGCCATCCTTCAGAATGGAGGATGGGAAGTGTATAGATTCTATACCAAAGAGTAGGTGTTGAGGTTGGTCCACTCTGGAAGTGCTGAGACTGTCAAAGAGGGGAGAATTTAGAAGTGGTTCAGCTTGTCACAATATGCCAGAGGGAGTGAATTACTGCACTGGGAGAGGACCAAGCTGGCCACCTTCAGGCAGTCAGTCTTTGCATCCTGCCACAACAGGAACACTTGCAAATAGTGTCAAGCTTTGGTCAGTTCCAAGTTCTCCTGTCTCTGCTGCATTGAATCTGTTGCTGCCTGCCAGCTTGCTGGTCTGCTTGGCTCAGACCCCTCACTCAACACTAACCTGCGGCTTCTCTGCGTTCCTGGAGCCTTACTATCTCGTCCATGAGTTTTCATAATCTGGTCCCAGTTTCTGTTTTGGCTCTTCTGGTCACTGCTAACCATCATATCCTACAACAGGTCAGCAGCATGTGAGGCTTATCTATGCTGACAACTTAGACTTCTGTAGCACTTTAAGATTTCCAAAGGTTTTTCCTTATAATGATGCTATGGACAACACAAGGGCTTTTTAAAAATCCAGACCTATGATTTAATCCAGGTGGGTATATCTTCGTGTAGAAAACTCCCTCTTCCTACGCAGTTCAGCAATTCTGCTTCAACTCACAGTCTTGGAAAGTTGCCTAAGGCATTGAGAAGGTAAATTTCCCAGGGTCATACAGCTAGTATGTGTCAGACATAGATTTAACTCAATTATTCTAGACTCCAAGGCCAGCTCTTTATACCATATCCAGTCTAGAGCAAGAATTCTTCTATTTTGTGAAGGAGGTAATGGGCTTTGAATGGCCATTGAACTGATCATGCTCACCTAAGTAAAATAATAATATTCCAAAGACTGTTTCAGTCTGTTACTAAAAACAAGGATAAAAAGTGAAATAACAACAACAATAGTGTGCCATAGTGGATAGACAGCTGGTTTGAGAGTCAGGAAAATCTGAGTTCAAATTACATCTATGATACATACTGGCTGTGTGTCCCTGGGCAAGTCACAACCTTTTAGCATTCTGAGCCCGTGGTGTCAAACTCAGATAGAAATGGGGCCACTAATCTAGTACATAAGGATTCCTGTCAGTTATATGTTGACTTAGAAAACCATGTATTAATATTATCTATATCCTATTGTATTTTTATTTTGTTGAACTTTTCCCAATTACATTTTAATCTGGTTATAGACTATACTTTGAAGTATCCCCACTGTGTGTGTTTGATGTTTCTGCTCTAGGAAATTCTCTAGGACTTTATGTTGCAGAGAAGCTTTGATCTGGATGGGTAGAGTGAATTTCTTCATGTGCGCTTTCTCCCGTGTCGGTGAAATCCAGCCTCAGTTGTAATGGCTCGTGACAAAAATGACGAGGTCTATTTAGTACTTTAAATCTTGCAGTGTTTTACCTGTATTATCTCATTTGTTCTAGGTTTGGAACCCAGGCCTTTCAGCTCCTAGTTGGGCAAAGGCAGCCTGTTGGGTCTACAGACAACTTAGATTCAAAACATGTATTTTGTTAGTTGTTCCAGAGGGCAGCTATAGGGACAGAGATGGGGACCAAAGTTAAGGAGTGAAACCTTCTCTTCTTTGCGATTTCTTTATTTCTGACAGTGGTCCCACCATTCACAGTACCATAGATTTGGAGCTGGAAGGGACATTCATACAGTCTAACCCCATTCACTTCACAGTGAGGTCACTGAATCCCATAGCTAATCAATCACTTGCCCAATGTCACATAGGTAGAAGGGGTAGCAGCAGAACCTGAACCTCAATCCTTTCACTCTAAAGCCAGTACTTCTTTCATTAGACTAAGGCTGAAACTTTGGGTTTAGCTTTACTTTGTCCATTTCCCTCACTTCCTATGTGCAGTCTATTGAATCTACTTCTCTACTTCCTCACTCATCTTCTTTCTCTATTCCCTTTGGGATAACAAGCCATTTGGACCACTGCATTTTCATCCTAATGCGTCTTCAAGCCATCTTTTCCCTCTTCCCTGCCTCCTTCAAAAGGATACGAACCCCCTAGGTGAAACTCTTTCAGTGACTACCTCATGCTTTAATTGCTGAATGGGTGTTGTCTCAGTCAGACTGAGACCTATTAAAGACCTTAGCTCAAAAAGGTCTTCCCGCAAAATCCTGGGCCATTTCCAGTTTTCCTGATCTATATCTGGCCACTGGACCCAGATGGCTCTGGAGGAGAAAGTGAGGCTGGTGACTTTGCATAGACCTACCTCACTTAAATCCAATTCACTTGCATGTGGGGGTATCACCTCCCTGATGTTGTGGTCCTCTTCAAGAATGAAGGACAAACAAACAACATTGCCTACCAAGTACTTTTCAAGTTCCTTTTCCTGTTTTCAGGGTCCCCTTTTGACCCTGCCTTTCCAGCCTTATATCATTATTACTTCTAAGTTCTCTCCATTCCCCTGGTGGCTTTATAGTTCTCCTCCCCACACACCTCACCTTTCTGATTCTGTTCCTTTGCTGATGCTAATCCCAATGGCTAGACAATCCACGCTTTTACCACCTCTTTGCCTGCTGAGTACTTATCAAGTGACTTGGACAAAACATGGCAATGAATGAGTGAACACATAGGTCCAGATCTTCGTCTAGAAATGCCCCTCCCAGACATAAGTGACAACGACAATAAGAGCACAGACTCCTGTGATTTTAATGTTATGTAGAAAAAAATAGCTTCCACTTACATAAGACTATAAGACTTGCAAAGATTTTGACATATGTTAATTGACATATGTTAAATCCTCAAAACCCTGGGAGAGGAATAGGTACTATGATTATCTTCACTTTCCAAATGAGGAAACTGAGGCAAACAGAGGTTAACTAGTCAATTAATAAATGTTTTTTTAATCACCTACTATGCGCACTAAGCACTGAGGGCAAAAGATAGTCCCAGTCCTCAAGGAGATTACAATCTAATAGAGGAGATAATATGCAAATATATACAATGCAAGCTATATGCAGGATAAGTAGGAAATAACTAACAGGCAAGAGCATTAGGATTAAGAGGGGTAAGGGAAGGCTTCCTGTAGAAGGTGGGATTTTAGTTGGGACTTAAAGGAATCTTGGGAGGTCAGCAGTCAGAGATGAAGAGGGAGAATGTTCTAAACATGGGGATTTCTCTCACATCCAGAGAGAATGCCTACTACAGTCAAGAGATGAAGTGTTTTGTTTGTGGAATAGCCAGGAGGCCAATGTCACTGGATTGAAGAGTACATGTCTGTAATCAGAGTATGTAAAGTATCAGAAGACTGGAAATGTAAGAGGGAGTTAGGTTAGGAAGAGCTTTGAATGCCATACAGAGCATTTTGTATTTGATCCTGGAGACAATGGGAAACTACTGGTGTTTATAGAGTAAGGAGGTAATGTCATCAGACCTAAGGTTTAGGAAAATCACTTTAGTGACTGAACGGAAGATGGATTGCAGTGGGGAAAGATTGAGCAGGGTCACACTGCTAGTAAGTTTCAGAGTCAGTGCTTGAACCCACATCTTTGTGATTATAAGACAGTCTATTGACCTTCTACTCAATGTTGATATTCTATTGTATTGTAGTTATCTTCTGATTTGTCTTAACTCTCTTAGCATAGCAACAAGGTTGCTGTCTTGTTTTATCTTTGTATACCCAGCACATTTCAGAGTGCATTATAGATAGATGGAAATTAATAAATGTTTATGAAATGAGCTCATTTGGCCCTGAAAAGACCTTCAAGATTCTTATTAAATGTGTGATTGCAGAGAATAAAAACAGAGCAGTCCAACTCTAATAAGACCTCACCCATGAAGCCTTGGATCCCCTGCCAGTCAGTAATGACCCACCCTGAAACCTCACACACTTTATACTTCTTTGATCCACTTATGGATAATTTTTCACTATAGTGATAAGGGAATATGTCCTATTTCTCTTCTAGACTGTAAGTTCCATAAGGGCAGGGGCCGTTTCTTTACTAAGGTTTAAACCTCCCTCAGTGCCCACCACAATATTCTGCATACAGCAGTCACTTAATAAATCATTGTTGAATTGCTTAGATGAGTAGGTGCCCAAATTAGGCAGAAAAAGCATACAAAAGAAAACCAGTTCTCAGGAACCAGAGAAAGAGCCAGGTGTGACCAAAGCTCTGGCAGAGAGGTCACTGTTTCCTTTTAACTGTATTGAGTGTGTATGTCTTGAGTTGACTGGAGAGAGAAGGCATCTTAGGCATGCTTGCAGGTTTGGGTGGTTTTGGCAATAAGTTCATCAGAATGCATTTAGTAAGGACCTCCTATGCATGAGGCACTGTGCTAGCTGTTAGAATTACACATGAGACAACAAGAAGTCCAGATACTTACTGCATTGTTTTCCACAATTCTCCACTGTTCATGGTCCAGCAGTACATCAATCAACATTTTATTTTATTTTTCAATTAACAATAACTTATTTTTTCTCCTCACCACCAATTTAAAAGAAAAACAAAACCCTCATGACAAATATGCAGAGTTCAGCAAGTCAAATTCTGAACAAGCATTTGCTAAGCATTTATGGACATAGTAGACATGTGGGCTGGGGTTGTTCCTGGTGGTGATGAGGGCACATGGAGAAAACTATCATTCTTTCTGTCTTGGTGCTGGGCCCATTCTAGCTTCAAAGGCAGGTGGGGGACACTTCTGTAGCCACATTAGAAAGCTGCTGAAAGCTGACCAGAGGAGAGCAGTCCCATGCCTTAGAAGAGGGAGACAGGACAGCTTAGAGGCCAAGACTCCAGGAGAGTCTCTCTTTCACCACTCAACACAGGGAGGTCCTTACCCCCTAAGTTGAGGGCTGCAGCTAGTAATACCAATGCTCACCACCTGTGGAGGGCATTGAGGAAGGATTATTTCATAAGAAACAGGACTAGAGGGGGCAGCAAGGTGGCGCAGAGAGTAGAGCATCGGCCCTGGAGTCAGAAGGACCTGAGTTCAGATCTGGCCTCAGACACAACTTACACACAAACAAAAACCTAGCCATGTGACCTTGGGCAAGTTACTTAACCCCAATTAAGCCCTCCAAAAAGCAAAAAAAAAAAAAAAAAAAGCAGAAGACTAGACTTGGTAAGATTGGGCAGGAAGTAAGATATGTCTTCCCACCTTCTCTTTCTCTGTTCTTTCTAAGCTTTTCTTTATCCTTATCACTACTGCTTACGGCCTCCCAGGCATCTAATACCCTCTAGGCCACCTTTAACTGTGTGTGGTCCTCCACTGGGGCTCCTTCACTGGACCTACCTCCTCAGGCACCATTCTCATAATCTGGGTCTATCCTGCTCCCCAGCCCCTTTCTCTATGAAGTTTTATTCCCCAGAGACTTGTCACATGACTGACTAGTGAATGTGATAAATTAGGGCAGGCTAAGGCAAGAGCATCTATGTTTTTCTATAGTGGGCCACCTGATCAGAAATTCCTATGTGTACAGTCTGAGTCACTTTTAAAAATTGCAATAATTAATTGATTCAAACCTCATAGCATAAGTTCAGGCACCAGTTAGTTATACTATGGCGGCTATGGACAGGTCCTCCTTGCTGGTCATGTGTGTTACTTAACTGGAATGTGTGTGTACATATGTATATGTATGTATATATACATACACACATATACATGCATATACACAATATGTACACATATGTATATGTGTATATATACACATCTATTCATATACATATATGTATATATAAACACACTTACATCTAGGTTTGTTTACATACACATAATATATACATATAGGTATATATAGTTATATCCATACAGATAGTCCTTGATTTACATAAATTTGCATTGTGCAAATTCAACATTAGGGAAAGAATTATGAAAGAAATACTCATTCCCCCAAAATACCTATGTTAACTATTCTCTCTCTTTCTCTCTGCTCCTGCCCCTCAGCTTAGTACTTTTCAGCTTCCCATCCCTTATCCCCAACAAAAAGAAAAAAATTAAAAGCCCCTCCAAGTGAAAGCAGAAGAACAGGCAGAGACCACCACCACTGCCAATGCCAAGGGATTAGGGGGTTGGCTTGAGAGAGAGGAGACCTCTTCCCTGTGCTTTCCACCTCGCCCATGTATCTATCTTCCCTCAGACCAGGTACTGTGTATCTGTCCCTGGCCCCAACCTGTCCACCACCCTCTCCTATCTGTGCTTATGTCCCATCCTCACATGTCTGCTCCTCCTCCTAACCCTTCCTCTGGTCCTAGAAAGGAACCCACAGACCTGGACTTGCCCCCAAATCCTTCTCCTCCTGCTCTCACTTCTCTGTCTTCAGCCCTCACACTTTCTTGAAATGTGTACAGGCCTCGTCCCTCCACTGACATGAAGCCCTCTTTCTGCCTCCATCTCTTCCTCCATTCCCCATTTCTGTGGGTAAATTTGCATTATGTAAAAATCATTTTACATAGAGAGCTGTCTATCTATAGTAGTACATAGAGTGGTAGAGGGCCCCACATGTATAGTGAGACACCCCTCATATGGAGTGAGGGTTGCTCTTGTTTGTGTATGTGACTCAAAGGGAGGCAGAATAGGCACCTCTAGACTCTTCTCCCATCCTTCTCCAGGAAAGGCTTTCATTCTTGCCGAGAGAGGAGGCAGGATTTTGCGGCCAGAGGCTACTCTGCTCCCTTACATATTTTTAGCCTTGGAGATATAATCAGGATTGAGCTAACCTTTGATTGTTTTGTCATTTGGGGAAAAAGAGGACCCAAAACTTCATATCCAAGACTTGACTCCTTTCCCACCTAATAACAACTCCAAGATGAACAAATATAGCAAATAACATAGAAACCCACTTGTCTAAATCATAGCAAAACAGAAAATCAGAGAAGATATATATATATATATATATATATGAAAATATATACCAGAAAACATAGTACGAAAGAAGGAGTTTTTCCCATTGGGAACGATATAACTCAGTTCCACCAAGCAAGAGGGACCTAGATCTCACCCAAAGGGAGATTCCCTTAAGTCTCCAGTGTAACATGCTAGGAACAGGTACACCATGGAGACTGCCTGCTCCTCCTGTGACTTCCCCAAGTCTTACTTCAGCGACCTGAAGTGTAGTTGGATTTTTCCATATTCTCTCTCAAACCTGGAAGTCAGAAGCATCCAAAGGGACTGGATGCACAAAGAAGTTCAAAAGTTAGATGAGTCCTCAAAGCGAGGCTTTGGAGGGGAATGGTGAAAGCCTGAGCTCTCTCACTTCCAACCAATTCCTCCCCACTCTTCACACAGGGTAGGGTCTTCATCTGCACCAATAAAGATGGAGTCTGATACCAATGGGTTTTGGGACAGAGCTGTATGTGCATACATACATATGCATTTAAATACATATATCCACATACACATATACATATGGATATATGTATATTATACAGAAGATATGCATTATATTTAAAAACAATTTAAGATTTTAATAATTCTGTGAGTTTATATATTGTATATACATGCATACACACATATATACATATATATGTATACATACTTATGCTTTTTTAAAAATCACTATTTCCCAATGGTTTTCACCCAGTCCTACAACAGATCCCTCCCTTGTAACAAATAAACACAGTTAAGCAAAACAAACCAACATATTGGCCATATGTGAACATATATACCCTTTTCTGAATCTATGGTCTTACAGGGGTGGGGAACCCATGGCCTTGAGGCCACATGTGGCCCCCTAGGTCCTCAAGTACAGCTTTTTGACCGAATCCAAACTTTACAGTCCTTTTATTAAAGAGATTTGTTCTGTGAAGTTTGGATTCAATCAAAGGGCCACATTTGAGGACCTAGATAGTCACATGTGGCCTTGAGGCTGTAGTTCCCTGACACCCCTGACACCATCTCACTGTTGAGAGGCAAGAGATTTGCAAAATGCTTCCCTCCCAACAATAGTATAAAGTAGGTGCCCCAACTCTTATCATCCGTGGCATACACAGAATTTAAGAAATACTTGTTGTTTGATTGATCTACTACTTGACCTACTCCTAAGATTGACTATGCAATATGGTTAGCTGTAATGAGAACTATGCATTTCCATAAAGCCATGTGGGGGCTGAACAAATTCCCAAGACCCCATCTAGTTCCTTAGACTTCTAATGACCATGGGCAATGAATATTTTGGTCTAGGAACCCACTTTAAGAGGCCTTCTGGGCATAATACTTAGGTTGGCTTCTGCGTTTGAACTAGCAGCTATCTCAAATTTGTGATGTCAAACTGAAGGCAAAGAACACAGTTATATTAGAACTCAATGTACAGTTCTTCCCATTAGCTCTGACATGAGCAGGGCTTCAAACAAATACCCATCAGGCCCCTTGTGAAAGTGGGTCAGAGTGGCTGTTATCCCTGTATGTGATATTTGTCTGTTTGTCAGCCCCTAAGGAGCTCAGAGTCCTTCATACACTGAAAAAAGAAAGAAATCTAATTCAGCATAAAATGTCAGGGTTGGGAGGGAGTTTAGAGGTCACCTAGCTCAGCTCCCTCATTGTACAAACAGGAGGCCGAGTAGAGAGCCTAGGTAGAGTTCTGAACTTAGAACCAGTGCTCACAGCCAGTATTTATATGGAGCCTACTGTGTCAAACATTGCATTGGGCATTTTGGATATGATAAAAATGAAACAGTCCTTGTCCCAGAGGAACTTACATTCTTTCTGGATAAACAGCATGTACACATATAAGAAAATACAAAATAAATTCAAAGAAATTTCTAGGAGGAGCATTAGTAGGTAGGATTCACTAGAAGGTGGTGCTTAAGCCCAGCTAGGAATTCTAAAAGATGGAAGTGGGGAGTGAGGGCATTCCAGGAATGGGAGAAAGCTTGTATCAGAGCACAGAGATGGAAAATGGATGAGAATTCTGGGTGTGAGGAGCATTATGGAGGCCACTTTGGCTATACTGTAGACTGTGTTAAGGGGATTACTATGGAATAAATCTGGAGAGGTGGGCTAGGGATGGATTGTGAATAGCTAAAGCAAGAGAGATATTCTAGGGGAGGGGAGGGGAAGGGAGAGGAAGAATAGGTGAGGAGGGGGGGACGCAACAGAGAGCCATCTCCATAAGTAAGAGTTGGGACAAAGATTATAAATCAGCAACAGAGATAGAAAAGGCAAAACCAGGCAGGTAGAAGGAGAAGCTAGAGAAAGCAGTCTTATGAAAATCCAGAGGGGAAAAAGTAATTGTGTTACAGGGGTGGGAGTTGGGAGGTTGGGGGGAAGGGTGACTATGATTAACAGTATCTGAGATTCTGTGACTTAATGAGTAACCTTCCCTTTTCATAGAGCATGTTGACACAAATGTCCACCTCTTGTATGTGCAATGGCACAATAGGATTGTTGAATCAAAGCTGGAAGAGACCTCAGAGATCAGAGAGTCTAACTATTTGAAGTCCAGACAAAGATAAATAGTGTCTCCCTTCAGGTTACACTGGAAAAAATCAGAGTCTGAATCCACATTCTCTCCAAATCCACCTTTCTAAAATACTACAATTTTCCCTGTAGTGTAGCTGCATCTCTGTAGTAAATAATGAGTCATGTTAAAATGAAATTTGGTGGTGTTAGTGGCATCAAGCACACAGCCTTGCTGAATGTGGCCCATAGCACTCCTGAGAGCAACAGAAACAGATTAAAATGTAATTGGGAAATGTTTAAGAAAAAAAATAAAAATACAGTAAAAACCTAAATAATATCACATTTTAAAACTAAGTCAATGTGCAACCCAAAGGGATCCTTATGTATAAATTAATGGACCTCTTTCCTATCTGAGCTTGACACACTGGTGTAGCCTACACTAGGAATCATCTGGAGCTTGGATCAAGCTAAGGTAATATGCGGTAATGCTGTATTTTGTGAACCACTGCCCTTGGACAAATAGAAGGGGAAAGTAGGTAAATTATTTTCCTGACTGGACACTGTGGTTCTGTAACACTGTCCAGAGAGCCCTTGATCTCTAGCTTTGGTCCCTGACCAGTCTCACTTTCTCCTTGGAATGTGTGCTTCATGAATCTGTCAGAAGAATCAGCCAGGCAGAGGATGACCATTCCTGCCATTGTCCCCAAGCAAGAATGGGCATAAATCCTTCCATCATTTGGGCCCCCAAGCCCCACCTCCCTCTGACAGATACTGAAAGTCTTCCTTCTAGCTCCCTGACCCTTTGGAAAGGAAATGGAAATAAAATCCCAGTGGACTTTCTCATAGAATCATGGAATATCAGACTTAACAAGGTATTTAGAGACTGATTAGTTCAACATGAGGAAATTGAGGCTCTGGGTAGAGAAATTACTTATCTAAGCTCACACTATATAGTGAGTGGTGGAGTCATATATAGAATTCAATTTACCTAAATCCCAATCCAAGCTTGGATTTGGAGTCAAAGAACATAAGGTTGAATCTGACTCTTAACTCCTACCACCTGTGCAACCTAAAGCAGATGACTTTATTTCTATGGGTCCCAGTATTCCCTTCTATAAAATGAGGAGGTTGGACCAGATACCCTCTAAGGCTTCTTCCAGATCCATAGCTGTGATTCTTTCTTTTGTGGTGCCATGATCAATTTCCTACTGGACTTAGGTTCCCCCAAATTCCCCCTGGAGACTTTCTGAAGTCTGATTCTCTTTGATGTTGATTTGCCCCAAGGCAGGGACAGGCCTTTTTTGCAGAGGACACCCTTCTGGCTGTCCCTGGGAACAGGTCTGTAACTCAACCTGATCTTTTGCAGTATATACATATGGAATGAATTTTATTTATGAGCGGGAAGAAACCTATAAAGAAGAGTTATGAAGTCCAAGAGGAACTGATTTATGATATAACATACTCCAGGCTATAGTTCAGCCTGGGGAATGACAGTCTGTGACAGGTGTCTATGAATAAATCCCTCCCCCACACAAGTTTTCTTGCCTCAGGTAGCCAAGGGCCAAATTCTTGATCAGGCTAGAGAGAGACCCCTTCCCTCCTATCCTTCCTGCTTCCCTCCCTCTCTGGCCCATCTTGATCTTTGATAGCTCAGAAAGATAGGATAAAAGAGAGTAACAAAAGCAGCCAGCTTGAGCAGAAAATATTAGGCTTTCAGATAAGTAGCTTTCTCCACTTGGGAAACCAGTAGTACCCTGAAGGTAGGACCCAGGGAAGCTTGGACCATTAGAGGGGTTATCTTTGATCACTGGGCCAGCAGGATATCAACCTACCCCAGAGTTGGTGAGGATGGATGCCTGCCTAGGAGGACACCAGAGAAGGGACTACTTAATTAGACTCTGGCCATAAAAAACTGTTGTATTCTCCATGGCATTCCCCCCAAATGACTACCCAGATGAGGGATGCACCTGGTGAGATGTCTACTCTGTCCAGATTCATAAAGGACTGGACTGAGGTCAGTTTGCTAGTTTCCTTATTTCTTGGGATTTCAGAGCTAATCTGCTGTCAGAAGTGAGACACACCTTGTCTTGACAGCATCTCTGCCACTAGTTTCTGTCTGCTTGTATAATTGTTCAGAAAGCACTGGCTGCCTTAATGCTAAATTGATTTTGAAGGTTGAATGCATATCTATAGCTAAGTGTTTGTAGGATTAGGTGGGGGTATGGGTATGGGAAGAGAGAGAGAAAGAGAAACAAAGAAAGAAATACAAGTCTATACTTCAGGGATGCGTGATTTATCATCCTTGTGGTTACTCCTTCTACTGACTAACATTGCAACACCTTCTATGCCTTAAGAGATGGTTTTTGTGCAATTTGGAGCTATGCCTAAAAAGATATTAATCCCCGCAAAACCACAGGTCCATACTCCAAATAAATCAGAGAGAGGGAAAGGTCCTATACATACACAACTATTTAAAGCAACTCTTTGTGGTGGCAAGGAACTGGAAACAAATAAGGTGCCCATCAAATGGAGAATGGCTAAACAAATGATGGTACTAGAATGTGATAGAATACTATTATGCCACAAGAAGTAATCAAAGGGATAGTTATAGAGAAAGCTGGGAAAACCTGTATGAACTGATGCAGAGTGAAATGAGAACCAAGAGAATATTAAACTATAACAACATTGTAAAACAAACGATTTTGAAAGACTGAAGAACCAATCGATGAAATGTCCTGTAATGATTCCAGAGACTAATGATGAACCGTGCTACCTCTTCCTTATAAGGAGGTGGTAGACTCATGGTGCATGAGACATATTTTTTAACATGGCCAAAATGGAAATTTTTTTTTGCTTGACTATGCATAATTGTTACAAGCACTTCCCTTCTACCCCAGTAGGAGTGGGAGTGGGAAGGTAGGATAGAGAAAAATAATGCTTGATAAGTAGAAAAAAATGTAAAAGAGGGTCTTTGTGAGTTGTAGCTGAAAAACTCATGACCTTGTAGAAGGGAAATAATCATTTATTAAGTGCTTACTCTGTTCTAGGCACTGTGCTATGAGAAGGGAATAAAAATACAAACAAAAAGAAAGATAGTTCCTGCCTTCAAAGAGCTTACATTTTTTTTTTTTTTGCTTTTTTGGAGGGCAATTGGGATTAAGTAACTTGCCCAAGGTCACACGGCTAAGTTTTTGTTTGTCTGTGTTAAGTGTCTGAGGTCGGATCTGAACTCAGGTCCTTTTGACTCCATGGCCGGCGCTCTATTCACTGCACCACCTAGCCGCCCCTAAAGAGCTTACATTTTAATGGGAGAAAATGAGCAATGAACTTGGAAGGAAGGCCTAAGTTCAAGTCTTTGCTTTGACCACTTAGTAATTATATGACTTTGGGCAAATTACTTCATCAAGGAAGGAAAGAAGAAAAAGTAAGTTTATGTATCTTTTCCTGGGATCAGGGCCCAGAGGCTCAAAAAATCCTAATCCAATGTTTCATTCTGTCATGGAGATGACCCTTGGTTCAAAAAAGCCTTGCCAGGTAAATACAAGCTTGGACCAGTTCTACTAAGTTGGATAAATTATAACATAATTTAGCAAACTATAACCATCAAGCCAAATGCTGCCTACCACCTGTTTTTGAGTGTTCCAATAGTTAAGAATATTTTTCATACTTTAAAATAAAATTATACTTAAAGTATTTAAGAATATGAAAACCGTTCATAGTTCACAGGCTGTATGACTCTCAGGCCATAGTTTTCCAAGGCCTGATTTAGAGGATGGGCCCAAGGAAGGCCTGTGTGGTTATTATCCAAGGACTGTCCTCAGCTAAGTTTGAATAAATTCCATCATCAGTTTGACCAGAGGATGAGGAATTTTTTGGCCATAGCAGCTGTTGAGGACTATCTACCAAATTGGAAAGGGTTTAATGTCTCATCTTCAAGGTGGATAAATGCTTGTTGACTAACTGTCTAGAGGGAATACCTACTCTGATGAGACTGTAGTTATTTTATGTGTTAAATATTGAAAGATTATATATGCACACACATTAAAATATCCTCCATTCTCTCCTTCATATAAATTTATCCTCTACCATCAATTTGACTCTTTAGAATCTGATTAAGTCAAAGCTTCATGACTAGTAGCATAGTTTGGGGTTCTAAACAAAGCTGCTTGCAGGTATACCTATGAATTAAAACAGCAGTTTACACCTTTATGAGTGGTAAATGACAAAAGTGAACATGGTTCAGGCAATCGTTAGGATTTTATATGTCTTAGAGCCCTTACATTGCCTTGAAGTGAGATTGGTCATGTTGGCAGGGACCTTCCCACCCCTACATTTACTTTGAAGTTGTCATATATGACTCTAAAAACCCCATGAATAAGGAACAGAATTGGCCTGAATAGTAAGGAACTTTGGGACTCATGGAAATGGAGCTGGTGTTCTCCTTTTACCAATTTCATCCTTTTGCCCGATTAGTTTCTGTGAATAGCCATTCTGCTGTTTCTTTTATTCTACCTTGGGACAGAGGCCGGGATAAAGAAGAAAGAAACATATGTCCTCAATATGACTTCTTTCTGGCAGAGAGGTGAAAGGCCATGCCAATAAAGGACAGACTTCAGTCAGTCTATACAAGCTATAAAGTAGAGAGTCACACAAACTAGGGATTGTTTTGTAGAGCCCTGTCATTGTGTACAGCTACTTCTAGTGGCCCCAGAAGCCACCCCAAGGTTGATCTTGAAAATAGTGTCATTTCACAGCTTATGTTGTGTGTTGTTTGCCTTTAAGTAGGACAGGTAACCTTTGTAAAGAAGGCACATCCACTCCATGACAGGTCATAGCGATGGCTTTCTACGAGTTCTCTAGCTACCCCACTCTACCACGTAAATATTGCTGACCTCACAGCCCTAATGAAAATGTTTTCTTAGAGGAAAGAGATGTTTATGTTTTTCTGGATCCTTTGAATGAAAAAATTTTTTAACTCAAGCCCCACCTGTTCCATGAAGCCAGAACTCAAGTCCATACTGAACTCTTCTCTTCTTGACCATCCATCTTTCTTATGGTGTACATTTGGATGGGGAATGATGCTGAATGTGGTCCTTTGTCAAACATCATTGTCTAATATTGTTTTCTATCTATTCCATGTAAATGAATCTTATCCCTATTTGGTATACATTAAATTCTATTACTCTGTACCTCCCACAATTGCTCTCAAAATTTTTTCTTAAAAACTGGGGCCTATAATTCCTACAGATGAAGAGCTTACTTGTCCAATGCTTTATGTGCATCTGCTCTTACACTTAAAGTCTTATAGACTTGGCTGGGATTCTGAGGGTTAAGTGACTTGCCAAGGGTCACATAGCCAATATGTATAAGAGGTGGGCCTTCAACTTAGGTCGTCCAGACTTCTCAACCTTGCATATACTTATGATAACAGAGTTAGACATATTGAAGGTGCTCCAGTAACATAGTTTACTTTATAAACCCATCTCTTCTTCTCAGAGAAGTTCCCTAATTGGGGTCCACTAGAATGAACACCCCTTCTACCATCAGCATTTTGTGGTATGGTTCTGATCTATGCTGAATCTCCTTGCCCCTACACCATTCCAATAACCCTTCTTTGTCAAACCTGGCAAGGCTTAGTGGTGGTTGTTGGGTGGGAGTGATTCCTCCTTGTGGAATTATACATATGATAATAAGAGTTATTCACATTGACTTTGCTCTTCAAGATTTATAAAGCACCTTCCTCAGAATGACCTTGTGAGGTAGGTAATACATGTCTTATCATTTACACTTGAACTCTAAAGAAATTAAAACACATGGAAGTCAAATGACTTACCATGGGTCACATGACCAGATAATGTCAGAATCCAGATTTAAATTCATGTATATATTCATTAGACCACATTAACACTATATGACTGAAGAGGGGGAGGGGAAAGTTAATAGATCTGAGCAAAGGCAGTGTAGTACAGTGGAAAGAGCCTTCCTTCTGGAACCAGAGGACCTGGATCCCTTCTCTTACACTAACTACATTTACAATCTTGGGCAAGCCACCGGTTCTCAGCTGCCTCATATGCAAAATGTAGAGTTGGTACTAACTGGCCTCCAAGGTCAGTACTAGCTCTAGATCAAAAGTTCTTGGATTGGGGTGAGTAGGTGGCTCAGTGAATAGAGCACGGGCCCTGGAGTCAGGAGGACCTGAGTTCAAATCTGGCCTCTGACACTTAACATGTACTAGCCATGTAACCTTGGGCAAGTCACTTAACTTTAAGTGCCCTTTAATTTAATTGCCCTGCCCTCCCCCCTCCAAAAAATATTGGGTCCATGACATTTTGATATTATGATATCTGTATTTCCATATAACTGGCCACCTTTGTAATCTGATATATTTGATTTTATGCATTTAGAAACCCAACTTTAACTCTAAGGTAATATATTCTAGTCATTTTGGGAAGGCTTTTTTTGAAACCTGGAGGAGAAACTTCTAAGAAAAAAAGTGAAGTGAACAGAGGCTTATTTTCTGTGAGAAGGAATGTCTGGGGTTCAATAACTGAGATCTGCTGAGTATGAGAAGAGAGATGTAAGCAGATAAAAGGCAGGTAGAGATGATGTGGCTTATTATCTAAAGCAATAAAAATCATGTTCATGGGGAAATTGTTCTCTTTCCCTGGATATGTGAGGGAGGAGCTGGTTTTCCAGGAAGGCATCTGAGTGCCTGTGGAGGTCACTGGCAAGTTTTATGCATTCTTGGGAAGAGGAAGAGATATGTCTATAACCCATCCATGATTCTTTAAGCAATGATAATAATAATATAAAGAATAGCATGTTTGTAGTACTTTAAGGTTTGCAAAGAGATTTGCAAGTATTAAGGCACCTAGGTAGTATGGTGGATAGAGCACTGGGCCTAGAGTCAGGAAGATTTATCTTCCTGAGCTCAAATATGTTCTCAGACACTTAGGTCCATATAACCAGTTTTTCCAGTAGCAATGTATGGCTTGTGAGAGTTGAACTATAAGGAAAGCTGAGTGAAACAGAATTGATGCTTTGAAATTGTGGTGCTGGAAGAATTTTGAGAGTCTCTTGGACAGCAAGGAAATCAAATTAGTCAATGCTAAAAGAAATTAATTCAGACTATTCCCTGGAAGGTCAAATACTGAAGCTGAAGTTTAAATACTTTGGCCACATAAAGAGAAGTCAGAACTCATTGGAAAACACTCTGATGTTGGGAAAGATTGAAGGCAAAAGGAAATGGGGATGGCAGAAGATGAGATGGATAGTGTTGTGAAAACAATGAACATGAACTCAGACACACTTTGAGAGATAGTGGGGGATAGAAGCACCTGGTACACTATGGTCCACGGGGTCATAAAGAGTCAGAAATGACTGAACAATAGCAACAATTCAAGTATTATCTGATTTGATCCTCTAAGCAAGCCTGGGAGGGGGATACCTATCCCCATTTTACAGATGAAGAAACTAAGGCAGACATAGATTAAATGACTTTCCCAGAGTCACACATCTAATAAGTGTTACAGTGGGGATTTCTTTGTCCAGATGGGTTGAACTGCTGAGGTACCTTCCAACTGAAATTCTGGGATATTGTTGTAAAGTGTGTGTGTGTGTGTGTGTGTGTGTGTGTGTGTGTGTGTGTGTGTGTGTGTGCGCGTGTTTAGAAGTACTGTAGAACCCATTGTTAGCATTGGAATCAAGTATTTCCTGATGTCAAATCTAAGTTTGTTTTTATGAGCTTGGACAACTACTGCCTATGGTTCCTGGGACTGTTGTCTCGGACTAACCTTACTAAGTCTAAATCCTCTTTTCCACATGATAACCCTAATTTAAACACTTTATCATAGATTGTCAAGCCCTTGAGCTTGGCCACAGCTGTTTCCTTCTCAGTATTCTCCATGCAAATCCTTTCAATTCTGTCTTCACCATCCTGGTTGCTCTCCTCTACGATTCTACAGCTTGTAAAGGTTCTTAAGTTATGATTCCCAGAGCTGAACACAACACTCTAGATGAGACCTGGTGATTGGAGGACTGAGCACCGAAGGGCCCTACCACCTCCCCATCCCCAAAAGCTTTGCCCTCTTCATGCAGCCTGTCATCTCACTGGCTCCATTATTCGACTGACTCCTTTGGAGCTATCAGAGAGATCATACAAGAATTGTGATTCCATGGATTCCAAGGTGGATCCAGGGTCTCTCATCCTCCTTAGGACCCGAGGGAATGAATGCTGACTCATTGACTAACTAGCTAGTTTCTTGAAGGACAAAAAGATGTTAGTGAAGTCACAAAACTATAAAAGGGATATCTCCATTAGAGGGTTAGCTTTATGTAAAATTGTGACCCTGGTGAGATGTCTTTTTGTTGTCTCCCAACACTTTTCAATTACCTATCTCTTGGTTCTTTTAGGCCGCCTCAGGGGAGCATGTGATAAACTACCCCCAACAAAGGTGTCGGATAATCAATGTTTCATTCCTTCCAGTATTATTTGTATTAGAATAGAAAAAAAAAACCTGGAAGGGGCAATCATGACCCTAAAAAGATGGTTCTGTAATGGAGGAATTCCAGGGATTTGCGAGGGATAATGTGTTTCAGTGTAGGGGGCCTCCAGAGTACTTTAAAGAAGCAACATGGACTCATAGACAGTGGAGAGTCAGAGGATCTGATCTCAAATCCTATCTTTATGTCCTTGGGCAAATCACTCAACTCCCCTGGGCCTCAGTTTCCTAAACTGTAAAATGAGGAGGTTAAGCTTGATAGCTTCTGATGTCCTTCCAGCTTTCAATCTATGATCTGATCATCCATTTGTAGAATTCAGTTTCTCAGAAAACACACATTAAGTACCCACTGTATGCAGGGTACTCTATGAGGTACCAAACAGAACTCTCCTCTGCCTATTCACAAGGCCACTTATAACTTCATCTCAGGAAGTGGCAAAAAACCATTCCCTACTAGAGGTGCCTTCCTCTCTCCTCTCCTCCCCATCTCCTCAACCCCTCCCGGGTCCCATCACTCAATAACCCAACAGCATGGCAATCTCTCCACTCCAGTGACTGGCGGGGACAGCATTCTTTAGAGGTGAAAGTACAGTTTAATTTCTAAGCTCACCCAGGCGTGGACAGAGCAGAGCTGCAAAGAAGGCTGATAATGAAATATTGGTGGTGCATATTTGATGATGTGCAGAGACGGCCTGTCAAGCTGCTCCAGGCCTAATGAATGCAGTTCCATCAGAGGGGTCCAGCACCCCCATCTGCTCGGGATGATTCAGGGAAGCCAGCATGCAATACCCTGAAGGAACAGAGAGCCAGGGCCTTGTCTTTGCACTGCAGACCCTCCCTAGGGTAGGAACATCGCCACCCATTCTGCAAAGGACAGGAGGAAATAAAGAGGAAAGAGAAAGGAACTCCTCTCTCCCATCCCCATTTCTCTCCCCTGAACTGAGATCCTATGGAGAATGGTATTTCTCTCACTGTGGTTTCCCACTGACAATGGGGTCAAAGAAGGCATTTTTCAAAAAAGAGCTTCCTTTCTCAATTTATGGCAGAGCATCTACTAGCAAGCCGCAAAATGAAATAGGTCTCTGTTATCTCCCCCCAAAAAAGAGACAGCCCGTACAAGGGAAAGAGATAATTCCCGTCTGGCTTTTATGTGCTTCATAAAATGCATTGTGCAGGCATGTAAAATATATGGGACTGGCCTGAGCCACAATAAGTGGAAAAAGAATGAATTACCAAGATCCTTGTTGCCTAGGACTGAATGGCAGAGGATGGCTTCCTAGGGGGCAGGGTCAGCTAGCATGTGTTTGCTTGGCCCCAGTGTTGAGCACATGACACAAACTGGAGGGGAGAGTTACAAAACTAAAGGAAGCTTCTTTTCCAGTCTATGACCTAACTATGACATGGCTTAGACACAGCAAGATACACTGGGAACATTTCCCTCCTGCCTTACCTTGTCCAGCTGTCCACTAGTCTAGTAACTCATTCCCCGCCCTACAAAACAATTTATGCACGTGACCATGGTCGATGTCCCCACCCAAGGGTCCAGATGCAGTTCTCCTATAGACTTAGACATATGGGATATGTAACAGCTAATTGTTTTCATTGTTGAGAAGTCTTTGTCACTGTGAGGTTCATTTTGTGACTGTGCCCTTCATGGTTAAGGTTGTGAGGAGTATCACCCACCCCTGAATAAGTAGAATGTTATTTTCTCCATATGTTCTCCCACATCACATTCAAACCATTTCTTGCCACTCTCCATCATGGCGGACATAATTTTCTCCAGTGAAATTTGTCAAAGGGTAGTAAGGCAAGGCAGGTTTCTGAGCTTACTAAGACCATCTTCACAACTGAAAACATCCCTGAAAACATTCCTGAAAACTGGTTTAGAAGCAGTTCCATCACCTTCCTATCTCTGTCTTCCAGATATGAAAACCCTGGAGAAATGGAGGCAAGTAGGTTAGTCAATGCCCAAGTGGAGGACTGATTTTAATGTAAGCCTCAAGACAAGTGGTTAGCCCCATGGGAGTCAAAATGATATCCAATCAGCATCATTCACAATGGACACTTAATAACTACTTAATTGAACTGAAGCAAATTGAACTGAATTGAATCAAGGCATGTTGGCACCACCTTGAAGCTTTGGGGTTGTTCTGTGACGACAAGGGTGAATTTCAGAATCCTAAAGAGGGGCATGACTGACTCAAGGCATCCAATTTATGATTCTACCTCCAGGAAGAGTAGAAGTTTTCTGAAAACAAGGAGTCCTGGGCTAGCATTAGACTTTAAAGGTTTTTCTAGTGATATTTGGACTATAATTGAAAAAAATATTGGCCTATGAATCATGCGATCACATTCTGTCACTAACTTGGTGTGTAGGCTTGGGTAAAATCATTTTAACTTCTCTGGGGCTCAGTTTCTTCATCTGTAAAAAGGGAATGATAATCCCTGAGCTGACTCATTGGGTTTTTGTGAGGATCCAATAAGATAATTGATGCAAAGGTACTCTGTAAACTGTAAGTACTACATAAAAGTAAGTTATTACCCTCCCTTGGACTATGAATGTGCTTTGTAAACTATAAAGCATAATATAAAAGTAAGTTAGCACTATCTCTTGTGCTATGAAAGTATATAACATAGCCATATCTCTGTTTATGCTTCTGGACCTGAATTAATCACACACTCAAGATATTTGGTAAAAAATTATGTAGTATTTCACTGAGGACAGTCCTGTTCCCCCACACCCTCTAGTAAGGAGACTGTGTTTGTAATGATGGCAAATGGAAATGGGCCAAGTGCATGGTTTATGGAGTCTGCTGCTTGACTGAAGTGGTCTGTGGACTAGATATATAAAACATTAGAAAAAAGTAAAATGTTTTGGTGGAAAGAACTCCAGTGCTCTAGAATTCAAATACCACCTCTGACCATTGTGACTTATATGATGTTAGGCAAGTCACTTAATCAGCCAGGGCCTCAGTTTCCTTTGCTGTGAATTGGGGGCAAGGTGGGTCTAGATGGTCTCTGAGGACCCCTCCTGCCCTAGAGTTGTGGTCCTTACATAGCTATGATCTTACATGGTCTCAGTCATGTCCATCACCACCACCACCACCATCATCATCTTAGTGGTTGCCATAGAACTGAGTAGGACTAAGCCAAAGCAACACTCTAAAAATGTAGTATATCTTCAGCATACCTGACAACTTTCCTGAATCCTTCTTGCTCTTCCTATTAAACCTTCCTCTACCTTTTCCCTACTTCAGATACTCACAAACACTCATTGATCTCCCATATAGAACATATACCCCAGAAATAAGCTGATCTGGAACCCTACGTTGGTGCAAATTTTAGTCAATATTTGACTTTTACCCACCCAAAGCAGGGAATAATTTAAGCTTATTTCTCATTGTGAAATGTGTGCTTTTTTTCCCCAGTTAGAGGAATTTTAAGCAGAATTCAATAGAATACAGCATTCCAGACAAGGTCTGGATGGGGTCCATATGTGTGACTCTGGAAAAAAGTTCAGCGAGTTGATAAATCCACTCATTCTGAACAGTATGCTTCAATCAATGTAGCCTTTGATTGTGTTGGCTTTGGGGGCTATCACCTGAAACTTTTGACTCATTTGAAACTTAGAGTCCTCTTCAGGTCTTTGTCTATGACATTAAGGTGTTTATTAAATGGCTACATTGTGCCAGGTACTATGCTGTGTGTGTATCTATCTATATCTATATCTATATCTATCTATCAATCTATCTATCTCTGTCTATCATCTATCTATCATGTCATTTAATCATTCAAACAACCATAGGGGCTATTATCTTCATTTTATAGTTGAGAAAACTGAGGCAGACAGAGGTTAAGTGACTTACCCAGGGTCACACATCTAGTAAGTGTCTGAGGCTGAATATGAGCTCAGGCCATCCTGAATCCAGGCCCAGAGCTCTCTCCACTGTATCACCTAGCTGCCTCTTGGTCTAGTTATGCTTCCTCCAACCTATACCTAGGCTTCTTTTTAACCTAAATGGGAGACTTTAATTTTTTTCCCTACATTTCATCCAAATTTAATTTAATTCATGAAGCATTTATCTATATGCTTTTATTATATAAAAGATACTCTGTAAGGTGCCAAGAACACTTCCTGCCCTCACAGAGGCTTTTTTTTTCTGGGGAGTAGGTACCAATATAGAGGAAGGCCCGACTGACTCAGAGTAAATGTAAAAAACAATTTGTGTTTTGGTCATAAACCCTGGGAGAGTCTTCCCCTCCCAGATTGATTTCTTTTTAAGTAGGTAAAGAGGCCATTGTCTGCCTCATTTCTTTCCTAGCCTTTATCATTGAATTTGTTGCTTCGGTCAAACTGAGACCTGGGAAAAACTTTAGCTTAAAAAGACCAAGGTCTCCTACTGCATTGAGGGCAATCTCCAGTCATCCTGATCTACATCTGGCCACTGGACCCATATGACTCCAGAGCAGAAAGTGAGGCTGGTGACTTTGCACAGTCCTCCCTCACTTAAATCCAATTCATTGCAGGTCACAGCATCACCTAGAAAGACAAACAACTTTTCAAAAATGAAAACAAGACACAAATCCTGTCCAATCTAGAGAGAGGATTCCAATCTAGTAGAAAGGATCAGAAATGTAAATACCTTTGATCCAAGGTAGAATGTGATAGGGCAAAGCTAAGAACAGATCCAGATGAAGCTCTAAAGGAATTTCTATTTTTTTAAATTTTTTAAAATTTTATTTTGTTTATTTATTTATTTATTTATTTATTTATTTATTTATTTATTTATTTATTTATTTATTTATTTATTTGCTTTTTGGAGGGGGAGGGCAGGGCAATTGGGATTAAGTGACTTGCCCAAGGTCACACATTAAGTAAGTGTTAAGTTTCTGTCTGAGGCCAGATTTGAACTCAGATCCTCCTGACTCCAGCCAGGTCAGTGCTCCCTTTACTTTGCCCCCTAGCCATCCCTCTAAAGGAATTTAAAGAAGGGTGTGACCCTGGGAGCCCCTGTGGGAGAGAAAAGAGAGATCCCCAGACAATTTCCAGTGCCTGACACTTTTGTAGCAAACTTTCAGGTATTTAGATGCCAATTACTGGACCCTCAATGTCATATGTCCAGGGTGAGCCCCCTTTCTCTTCAAGTCCATCAGTATTTGTTGTCAGTCCCCACTGTCTCTTTAATGGGGTTAGTCCTCAGCCTGCTAGGAACAGTCCTCTTGGGATCAGTTGCTGGGGATACTGTAAGCTCCATTTGCCAGCCAGTTCTGAAGGCATTTTCCTCTTAAACTGGCCAATCTCTTATAAGTCCTCTAGGTCCATGGGATTTCCCTAACCATCAGGTCTCAATTTCTCAGTATCCTGAGCCAATGGGTCATGTCTAAACTGGTCTAAACTGTCTCACATGCCACCCACTTAACAATTTCTTACCACTTCCAGACTCTCAGCTCCTGTCCTTCCTGGGAGAGGAGCTGGGAGGATGGCCAACTGGATTGGCAGCCTCTTCTCTGCTTCTCTGACATGGGGGCTGTGCCCTAGCCACTCATTCCCTCCCCCAGGCTCCTCCCAGGTCTGCAGGAGACTTCGTTCCTGGGTCCCCTTCCTCTGATTTCATTGTATAGTGTGGTTGCTGTTTTCCAGCTCGTTCATTCTACAGGAGCTCCAGTTAGGCATCAAGCAGCTCCATTATTTCCAGCTCCTGGGCAATTGTTTCCCTATTAGCTCAGCATAAGCATCCAAATGTCTCTGGGTCTGAAGGGGGATGGGATGTTATGATGTTTAGCTATGTTGAGGAGTGGTTTATTTGTTATTATTTGAGCCTAAGCAAGTGTTGAATATTAAATCCACCCTGCCCCACCTCAGCCAGGCAGTACAAGTAGTCCCCCCAAAGCAGCCTCACCCCTGCTTCCTGGCACCTCAATAAAGCAAACGCATCATCATAATATTGGATATTTATGTAGCATTTTCATATTCACAAATGCTTTGTAGAGATTATTTCATTTGATTGGCACAACTCTCTTATGAAATATATAATGCAGCAATTATCATCACCATTTTACAGATGAGAAAACAGGCCAGAGCCATTAAATGGCTTTCCCATACTTACAGGATTAATGACAAAGGAAGGATTTGAACTCCCATCTTCCTGACTCATGAAATATGATGTGATAGAAGGAGTACTGGACCTGGAGTCTGGCTGCTGCAGGGGATAGAGAGCTGGGTTTGGAATCAGGGAGACCTAAATGCAAATTCTCGATCAGAATCTGTGAACCCTAGGTCACCCACTATCAGACTCAGTTTCTTCAACTATTAAATGGTGATAATACTAGACCTGCCTTTCAGGGTTATTATGAGGATCAAATGAGATAAATATATGTAAAGAACTTTGAGAAGCTTAAAGTGCTGTGTAGAAGATACTAACTAATATTTTGTGAATGCTGGGTTCCAAAAACTAACACAAGATTCCTTCCTCTAGATTTCAAGCTGTTCACAAGATCCCCAGATATCATGGAATATTATTTAGCCAAATGGACTGTCTCCTCTTCTTATCTTCCCCTCCTCCCTCCCATCCATGGCTTCCTTCTTATTGACCTGAGAGGTTCTCCTATCCAGTATCAATCAATACCCCCGTATTCTGGGTTTGGGAGACACCTGATCCCCAGCCACATGGCCTACCATCTTGTAATTAATGCCCTTGCGAAAGCTGAACTTCCTAGGACTGACCTGGATGCGGATCTTACAGTGAAGCTTCCTCAGGGTGGCTTGGGAACAGGGCATTTGTAACTATCTGAGGGAAGGCTCATTTTATTTGTAAATAACAGGAGGAGAAATGGGGAAGGCAGAGAAAAAGTCCTTTTGGAGCCAGAGACGACTGGAGAAAATATTGTGCTCTGTGAAATAGATAAGCAGGAGAGCTGTTTATCCCCTTGGTGGCGTGAGGCCCGTCTTTGAGGCAGATAAATCTTTGCTGGTAATACAGTACTTAAACCAGAACTGACACCTTTTTATATCAACTGCAGAGAATTGCCTTTGTGAAGCTCTGATAGAAAGACTGCTTTGGCTCCTCCGCGCATATCAAGTGCTGGGCAACCTGTTGTTTATTCACTGCCTGGCCAGCTTGGCCTGCTGCTGGGTGACTGGAGGTGACCTGGGGGCAGAGGGGGGAGACAGCAGAGAGGGGACCAGAGGAACTGGGGGGGATTGGAAAAGTAACTGGCATTTATTTATAGCCTTATTTAAAATGGTTGATGTAGTAGGTAACATGTATGTGTGTAGTAAGAACACACACATGCATTGCATGAGCACATACATGTGTGTCTGTATTGTATGGATACAGATTAAACATATGGATTGGATGTATATGTGTACATATATGTGCATAGGATGGTGTATATCCATAAATGTCTACATGCATGTATATGCATGTGTGTCTGAATCGCATATGCATGTAGATGTTTATGAATATGTATGCAAATTTGCAATGCATGTTGATATGTATATAATGATATATGAATATATAATATATAATAATATATGAATGTGCATGTGTGTATGTATATAAATACAAACATGTATATGAATATGTATCTGTATTTGTGCATATACATTGCACATTCATGTATACAATGATGTGTATATACAAATGTATAAATTATATGTGTGTACATGTGTACAGAATTAGAAATGTGTGTTCATTTAAATGTATTCTCATATATGTATGCATTTGCCTGTATATATGTATTTATATAATACTTGTATTTACCTGCTTCACAGGGTGGTTGTGGTGAGGTTCAAATAAGGAATACACACATATTATTTACCTACACACAGAAACAAATTAGAATATATATTATATATGTAATAACAAGTAAATTATTATACAAGTATATATTATATATATAAACAGTCATGGTATTTGGTATATATAATATATGTATATATACATATACTATATATACACAAATACACACATACATATATATCAATATACGAATGTCCGTGTGTAAGTACACAAGTATATGTATATGAATGTGCATGAATATATGTATATGTATATATATATATATATATATATATATATATATGAATTGCCTGTGCATACCTGCATTCGTATATATATGAATTGTATGTGTATGTATGTGCTCATATATGAATGTGTATATATGTATGCATGCATGTATCTCTAGCACGTAGTATACTCCCTGGAACATAGGAAGATATAGAGATATATAGAGCACAAACGCATGTATGTGTATGTATATGTGTGCATGTGTATATCTGTGTTTGTATGCATGTTTTTTTGGGCCTTACCACGACCTTGTGAAGCAGGTAATACAAGTATGATTATCTCTATTTTATAGTAGAGGAAACTGAGGCTAAAATGTGCCGTGGTTTGCCCAAGATCAGATGGATAGTAAATGGCAGAGCCAGGTTTGGAACCCAGGTCCCCTGACTCCCTACTCTTCTCTTTGCACTCCAGCATAGTGTCTATTGAGGAGGCAAGGGGAAGGAATAAATGTTCATTAAGCAATAACTACATGCTGTGCTGGGCACTATGCTAAGTGTGTTACAAAGACTATCTCATTTGATCCTGGGAGGTAGGTGATATTATTATCCCCATTTATACCTGTTTGCACAAACTCCCAACTTGTAAGGAATGAATGACCCTATCACTCTTCTGCTCAGTAAATTCCTGTGGCCTCCTAGAGCCTCTAAGGATCAAATATAACACCTGCAGTTTGCCACTCTAAGCTCTTTACGACTGATCTCTGTTCTACCCTTCCAGTCTACTTGCACATCACTCAGTCAGTCAATCAACAAGGATTTATTAAGTTCTTCCTATGTTCCCAGGAGTGTACTAGATGCTAGAGATACAAGAAATGAAATAAACCCTACTTGTGTTGAGCTAGCATTCCAAAACCCCATTTAATCTCGCAAATTCAGCTTTTTAAGGCATCCCTCTCCTCATTGCCTTTTTGAGCCACTTTTGCCATTTGAGTTAGTCTATTTTTAAGGTGTTGTTTTCCTCAGTCAGGCTGTTGACTCTTATTCCATACTTTTATTGCATTGTTTTCATTTCTCTTCCCAATTTTTCCCCTACTGCTCTTATCTGCTTCTTAAGGTCCTCTATGGCCTGTAAGCAGCTCATATTTTCATTTGGAGCTTTTGGTGCAGGAGTTCTGACCTCCCAGTCCTCCTCCTGTTCCATGCTTTGATCCTCTTTGCCCCCAAAATAGGAGTCTAATGTTGAATTTTTCTATTTATTTTTTTCCTTTGCCTAGGCATGTTGCCACTCAATTACTTGACTTTTGGGCTTATTGCCACAGTAGGACTCTGCCACCAGACAGGGGAGCTTCCATCCCAAACACTGGGGTTTTCTCAGCTGCCAGAGGTATTAGTTGGGTGCCCTCCCTGAAGCCCCCACACAGACTGGCAAGCTGGTCACACACACCAAGACCTCCACCCCAGACTGCAATCCAGATCTGAGAAGGTTAAAGCAAGAGTGCTTACCCCCCAGACTGATTGCCTGGTCCCCCTGTAGTCCACAGGCCAGGAGCTGAAGCTGCAACATGGTGCTCTGTGTTGTGGCTTCTAGCCCTGGGGGAAAAGCCAATGCTTTTCCCCACTAGTCCCAGAGCCCACAGGGCACTGACCTCTCACTTTGTCCTTGGCATCTATGTGTTGTTAATTCTGGAAATGTCACAGCTGCTGGTGTTCTGGAGTCCCTCCAAATGGTGGTTGGTCAGGCCGCCCTGGGGCTAAAACCTCCAAGACTCACTCGGCCCTGGGCTCAGCTCCCAGAGCGCTGCTCTGGATGCTCCCTGCCAGGCTGCTGGTCTGTCAGGCTGTCCTCAGTGGGAGGTTAGCTTCTCTGTGTTGTTTTGTGGGTTCTGTAGCTCCAGAGCTTGTTCAGAGTCCGCTTTTACATAAGTTGGAAGTAGTGTGGGCCAGATTGTTGGAGAAGTGCTGTTTCTACTCCACCATCTTGACTCTACCCCCCATTTAATGATAGCTCTCCATATTAGCAACCACACTATGCAGTGTGTGCTGCTAGTACAGGTTCTTTGATATGCTTTTCTAAAGGACAGACAGCTTTAAAGGGGTTAGAGATCTTAATTAACAGACAAATAAATACAGATAAGTAGAAAGAAGTGAGTAGCCAAGAAAGATTCCAACAGACATGGCTCCAACTATCTAAACAAAATAATATAACCACTTATATACACCACCAAATCGGAAAAGTACCAACATCTGAGTAGTCGGGGGGCTCTTAAAAATGGCTATGCAGAGTCTTGTCCAGGGAGTCAAAGGGTCCTTCTCATAAGGCGATCCCCAAAGTAAAATACCATCCTGCCAGTATATATAGTTTTCAACTAACAGGCTCAGAGCCAGAAGGCACAACAAGCCTTGTGACTCAGTGCCTAATTAGTTTAGTACCAGAAAGTATGAAAGCCTTCCTGTGAGTAATCCTCTCCCTAAGCAAGCTCCCCCTTGGGCAAGTTCCTCCACCAACGGGCTCTATGTGACTCAGTATATGTCACAACTGTGATTGAAATATGTATGTACCTTTAGACTTGGGAATACAGCTCCTGTTCCAAGGGGAAAGGGGACATATGTGATCATATGGGCCTATTAATGGACAGGGAAGATCTTCATGTTTCATTAACGTTACACTCTCCCTGTGTTTGCCCTCTTTCCAAACTAAGCTTTTACCAGCTTCCTGCCCCACCTACGGAAGCCCAGATAGTCCCAAAATATTACATATATTTTTGACTAGAAGGATTAGTCAAAACTACAAGTCCTAGATTCTTCAAGGGGAAGGCAGGATCTATCTCTAAGAGGGTTGCTATTGTTTATTAATTAAAATTCAATAGCTCACAACTTCATATAGTTCTTTATGGCTTAATATTTAACTTTTCTCTGAGTGTAAATATAACTACATCCATGTACATGTGTGTATGTATGGTATATGTGTGAGTATGTATTTAGATTGTAAGTTTTATGAAGACAGGGGTCATGGTTCTTTGGCACCTACCCCTGCAATTAATACAATAATTAATATACAGTATACAATCTCTATGAAGGCAGGCCTTTGCATTTCCATGGGATGGTCTATAGTGATAAAGGAAAATTGTTCAGCTTATTGAGAGTTCATGACTCATATAGCTCTACTCTGTCTATGGAAACAGCAAAGGTCTTCTTTTTACTCTCCACATGTTAAAATATGACCCAAATTGATCTTGTACTGAAGAAGCTTATGAGATACATTTAAGAAATTGAGATTTTGTTTGTGTGTGTTTTAGGGACAGAGGGAGATATGGCTGGATATCAATCATTCTTCTGATTTGGGGGTTGTAGTGGGCTGTAGGTTCAATATAATATGAAGAACAAAAATGTGGCCTTAAAGCTGAATATTAAGTGTTCAAGTATCTAGTACCAAAGAAGCAAACATTCTCATGCTATCTCCCTGGTCAGAATCCATTTGGACTGTTGTATTCAGTTCTAGGGGCCGTATTCAGCAAGGACATTGATAAGCTGGAAATCATACAGAGAGTGGTGAAGGACCCAGTGATAATGGAACATGAAGATGAGTTAAGGGAACTGGGGCTATGGAACCCATAAAAGAGAAGACATTACGGCCATGCTTGCTCTCTCCAAATATCTGAAGGGTGCTCAGTGGACTGTTTTTGCTTAGCCCTCAGAAAGCATATCTAGAAGATGAAAAGTGGCATATTTAGGATTGATTTCAGAGGGAAATGTTTCTTAACAATTGCAGCTATCTAATAATGGCACAGGTTGCCTGAGAAGGTGGAATTACTCCTCATTAAGTTTTCAAGAAGAGGTTAGAAGAACACTTGTTGGGTAAGTTCTCATGAGAATTCTTGTTCAGGTCTGGGTTATGTTTGATGACCTTCTAGTTCTTGGGTTCTATGACTCATGGATTCAGGGTATAGAGGTTATAGAGTCAAGCCTGACTGCTTTACAGATGAGAAAACTTAGGCTAAGAGAGACAGATTGCTTGGCCAAGGTCACACAGGAGGTAAGTAGAAGAGCCAGGTTTCAAACCCTAGTCCCCTGCCTCCAATGTCCAACGACAGTGTTCTTTCCTGTTTGTGATGATGCTGTTCTACAGTCCATAAAGGGCATGGAGGCCCATTCCAGAATGCAATTTGAGGCCCTTAACAGCACAAAGGCCCTAACTGGGATAGAGCAGGAGCTTTTAGACTAATCAGAATGACCAGTAGCCCTAATAAGATGAAACAGTGTTACTGTGGTCAGAGTGTGCCCTGCTTGAGTCTTCCTGAGGGCCTCTGAGATGCTCCATAGCAGGAGATTCTGGGCACTCTCCAAAGCTTATAGCCCATCTTCCCTGCCAATCTATAGCCTCCTTCCCATGCAGCTGCCACCACACAATAGAATTAACATAAAACACCACTTGGTAGAGGCACATTTAATTTACTGTGATTATATTATCTATTATACAACACAATTCTAAGTACTACAAGCTCCCCAGAGAGTGGGAGATGGGGTGGGTGGGGGGGAAACCATGCCAAAAAAAAAAAAACGCCCTCCAAAATCACATAATAAAGGAAGACTCTTAGTAACAAAATACAACCCATGGCATAATAAATTGTGTATTTTAAAGTACTTAAGGCGTTCCAATTCTCCATTTCATTCGCATCAGGAATGCAGTTTATTTCAAGTGGGGGGAAAATCAACCAGTTGATGCTTTACAGAGCAATTATAGTTGGACATGGGTTTTTGTGAACCATCTCATGTGTGAATCTGTGTGTTTCCCATTCTGTACAGTGGCCAGTCATGCCCAGAAGACCCAGTCCAGACTAGTATGGTAAACTATCAGGTAGGCTACAGGGCCAGAGAGGGGCTCCTTTCCTGGAAAGCTTTAAGGATAAGGATATGATCCTAGAGATGAAAAATAACTTAGTGGTCCCCAAGGTCCATCTGTTATTGCCAGAGACATCATAGTAAAAGTGGAGTGAACAATGGACTTGGAATTGAGAAGAGTTCGAGTCTGAATTCTTCCTTACATACATATATGTGTGATCCTAGGCAAGCCACTTAATTTACTCTTCTTATTTCAAAAGAACAGGTGGCATCAGTAGCTTTTAAAGGGTCTTCCTGGCCTATAAGAGAGACAGTACTGCATGAATAAGCAATAACTGTCTAATTTTATCCCATGAAGCAAGATATCAGAGATTGAACCCCAAGGTTTCACAGATGCAAAATATGCACTCTGTCACTGAGCTTCAGCAGAAGGGATGGGCTAGAGACAGGCTTTGGTATCCTCCTTCCTCCCCCACAGAGTCTTTTCTCCTCTCCTTCAATGCCATCACCTCCTTCCCTGCAGAGGGAGCATGGAATGGTTGGTAGAGGGCTGAAACGGAAGTCTGAAAGATTTAGGTTTCACTTACAAAAACTTTCCAAAGCAATAATAATTCTTATTAAATATGTATTTAAATAAACTTAAATACTTACCTCACAGAGTTGTTGTGAGATTAAAATGAGGTTATAGTGGACAATGGGTGTTTATTAAACACCTACTATGTTAGGAACTGAGGGTATCTCCAACACTTAGCAATACCTAGCACATAAGAATTGTTTAATAAATATTGATTGATTGATAAAAGACAAAAATGCTACATTCCATGCATTGGGGAAGTAGAAAAATATCATTTCATAGAGCATACATCTTGCCTTTGAGGAGAAAACAACTTTCCTTTGCCCAAAATTTTCAGCCTCTCTTGAGAAGACAAGAAACCCCCTTTCCATTGAGCACCAGACTCCTCCCTCCCAGGAAAGATGAGAAAACACATTCCATCAAGTCTCTAGCCTGGTCTCCTGCCTTAAGGGAAGGAGGGTAACATTATTCCTTCAGCAACATTCTCTTGTCCCTTTGCCTGAAATTCCTAAGGTCCCTAGAAAACTCTACCCTATGGCCAACTCTAGGAACTATTAAAAACTATCTGAACTCATTAATAAACTATCCCCACCCCTAACTATCATACCCTCTTCATCCCAGTGATCCTGAGCCCTCAGTTGTCATCATTCAAGCCCCATTCACTTTCTCCCACTGTCCAATCCCTTATTCACATCCCTCTTAATCCAACCTCTGCATTATCCCACTGTAAAGCTATCCACCCATTTCAGTGTGTGCTCTGGAATACCTGCTCTATGGGCAACAAACTTAAATCCTTTCCCTTCCCACTGCTTCTATCTTTGACTCCCTCCTGATCACATAGCCTTCCCTGGCCTCCCTTTCTAGCACTTGTACTCATTCCTCCCAACTCAGTGGTCTAAGTGGGGGAACTAGAATGCTCCTTGCTCCCCGTTGTCACTTGCAGTTTCTCCTTTTACCACCCTCACTTAGCAATCTCTCCTTTGAAGTTCCTTCAATCTATAACTACTTTACAGTCAAAATCTTAGTAGCTACCCTGACCTCTAGACATTTCACTTCTTTCACCATTGAATTCAATGCTTAACTTAAAGTCTTTTTCTCTTCCAATTCTGCCATCATATTAGGAGACTTCAATATAAATATTGGTATTTCCTCAAACTCCTTCACCTTCTGATTTCTCAATTCATTTCCCACAACCTACTCCTGCACTCCACCATAGCTAAATATAGAGATACTTTTGATCTAGCCATCACACACAAATATTCTACATCCATGTTCATGAGCTCTAAAATTCCCTTATATAATATTGTCATTCCTCCTCTCCCTCTGCCTTGCAAACTCAAATTCTATTTTTCATTCATAATATGTTTTCCCATCCCTTGACCTCTCATTTCTTTCTCAGGACATCACTACAGCACTAGCTACAATCTCCTCCTTCCCTTTGATCTTCTGGCAAATCAGTTAAACTCTACACTGTCTTCTCTGGAGTCTCTTGGTCCCTTTTATTGCCAAACTTGCCCTGAAAAGTCCCAGTCTTGGATCACTCCCACCATCCACTAATTTCACCCCTACACACATGCTAGTCAATGAAGCTAGAGAAAATCAAGAAACTGTATTGTCTTGGGTCCACTATAAATTTGAAACATAATCTTAACTGGACCCTCACTGCTTCTAGGCAATAATCCTTTACCTCTTAATTGACCCAGTATCCCACACTTTGTGTGGTAGACCACCCCACACTTTTCATATTTCATCAAATTGACCACTACTCTCTCTTGCCACATTCCCTCAGCTGAGGTCTCTGCCTCCTAATTCACTGAAACAACAATAGACTATTCACCAAAAGCTTCTTCTCCCTTCTTCCTCATCTCACATCACCCAGATGCCTTCAGCCACTATTTCCTGCTTCACTTCTGCCTTAGAGAATGAGGTAGCTCTTCTCCCTACTGAAGCTAACCCCTCTACATGTACAAGTAAAATCAGTAACATTTCTTTTAGAGGAGAAAGAGATGGACAAGATGTTTAAAAGTCATGTGTAGGTATCTCCTCCTATCTCTCTATCCCCATTGCTATTACAATTTCCTTTTACCCAGATTTAGTAATAACCTCTCATTTGATACTTCTGGTTCCCAGTATCTCCTCTTAATAATGTATACATCAAATAGATGGAAGAAAAACAAACAAAAAACTTCTTAATGCCAAAACCCAAATCTTTCACTATTATACTAAGAAATCTTTAGTCCAAGAATTATTAACACTTTTTTGTGTGTATCATGGATACACTATGGATACTCTATGGATCCCTTCTGAAAATAATGTTTTTAAATGCATAAAATAAAATACATATGATTCAAAAGAAGCAAATTATATTGAAATAGTTATAAAAATATTTTAAGATATTAAAATTATTAAATATTAAATTGATACTAAATTATTAAATTAAAAATATTAAAAAAGAAAATAAAAGTTCACAGACCCCAGGTTAATAACCCCTGTTTTAGGGAATATCTAATACCTTTAAGGCAAATTACAAATTCTGTGTGGCCTCACACTTGAGGCGCTACACAATATGTCTCCAATGCCTTTCCTCTGTTTAATTGTCTATTCATTTGTTCATTCATTAATTCGTTCTTTCTTTCCTCCTGTTTTTCTTTCCCTCCATCTTCCGGCCTTGTTTTATTTTTTTCCTGAAAGTGATATTGATGCTTTTTTTAAGACCATAGTTATTTGCTGATATATCCCACCCCCACCAAAAAATGAACCCTCACTGCTAGCAAAGAACAAATAAACAAAAAATTGCTAAAAAAGCAACTAAATCTGATGGCATGTGTAGCTTGTGTTTATTGTCCCTACCTCATTCTCTATTCTCTGAGATGAAGATCTGTCATTACAATTACTCTGAGTTTGACTGCTTTGGGCTACATTTTATTAATTTTATTAAATCACAATAGAAATTACCTATACTTGACAATCAATCTATGGAATTTTATTCACACTGCATATTTTGTTGAAGATTAAAATCAAAGTGATAATCCTCACTGCAATATAGATTCTTAGGCCCTTTTGCAATGATTTTATAGCCTCAGGGCTCCACGGCCTATAAGTTAGAAACCACTGATCTAGTTCAGCTTTCTTATCTTACAGATGAGAAAACAGGTCCTAAGAGGGTCAGTGATGTGCTGAAGGTTACACACATGCACAACACACACACACACACACACACACACACACACACACACACACACACACACAAAATTGAAATCCTGGGATTTGAGCTCACTTATATATATGTTTGCTTTTTGGAGGGGGGATGATAGGGCAATTGGAGTTAAGTGACTTGCCCAAGATCACAGGGCTAGTTTTCTGTTAAATGTCTGAGTCCAGATTAAAAATCAGGTCCTCCTGACTCCAGGGCCAGTACTCTGTTCACTGTGCCATCTAGCTGCCCCTTAGCTCAAAGATTTTGATGTGATATCATGCAACAGAAAGCATACTAGATCTGGAATCTGTAGAGACCTGCATTCAAATCCTGGTTCTGCTCTAGATGAGCCGTGTAACCCTGGTCAAGTCATTTAATGCCTCCAAATCTCAGTTTCCTTATCTGTAGCATAGGAATAATAACATTTGAACTACTAATCACATAGAATTGTTTTTCAAAAATTTATTAATTTCTTTATTTTAGTCTTCAACATTTGCTTCCATAAGTTTTAAATTTTCTCCCCCTCACTCCTCCCTCCATCCCCAAAAGAGCTTGCAATCTGATATGGCTCTACACAGCCATTCCTATTAAATACATTTCACATTAGTCATGTTGCATAGAAGAATTAGAATGAATGGGAGACACCATAAGAAAGAAAAAACAACACAAAAAAGAAAATAGTCTGCTTCACTCTGCATTCAGACGCCATATTTCTTTGTCTGGATATGGATGGCATTTTCTATCATGAGTCCTTTGGAATTGTTTTAGGTCCTTGCACTGCTGAGAAGGGCTAAGTCTATCAAAATCAGTCATTGCACCATGAAAAACTGTTTTGAAGAATATACTTTGGAAACATTAAAGTGTTTCACGTCCAAAAGCTATTATTATTTAGTCCTTAGTCTTCTCTGTATCAGGTGTAGGAAGATTGATATGAAACAATCAATGTGCATTTTAAAAAAAATATGCCTACTATGTGCCAGGCACATAGTATCATTAAAAACTGCTAGGGGCAGGTAGGAGAAGTAGAGTCTATATACAAAAGAAACATGTCAACAGAGGCAGTAATTTAATGTCTAAAATTCATTTTTGTAATCTTAAGAAAAATTCCAGCAAACCTGATTGAATTCTGTTTAGTATATGTGAATTTTAGGGAAAAAAATCATTCTATCCTCTGGGAAAGATACATACACACACACACACATACACACACACACATTTCCTTAATAACACATAAAAACCATACATAAAAAGTTACACAGTGTCGCTCTCTGTCAGCCTCAGGGGCCAGGGTTGGATGGGGAAGGGAGGAGAGGAATAAGCATTTATATTATATCTACTATGCTTTACAAATATTATCTCATTTGAGTCTCACAACAATCCTGTGATCCTGTGTGGTAGGTGCTGTCATTATCTCATTTTACAGTTGAGGAAAAAGACAAACAGGAGTTGAATGACTTGCCCAGGGTCACACAGCTAGTGAGTATCCGGTCTTCCTGACTCTAAGCATAGCATGCTAACAATCTACTTTGCTACGAGTTACTTCTGGTCCTTTCTTCTCAAAAGACTCGTGTAGGGTTTTTGTTATCTTCTTTTGTTTACTTTGGGGGTTTTATGTCTGTTCTGGTCTTTTCTGTTACACAACTAGCAGAGTAGTATAGGAGCTCTGTGTGTGTGTGTCTGTGTCAGAGAGAGAGAGAGAGAGAGAGAGAGAGAGAGAGAGAGAGAGAGAGAGAGAGAGAGAGAGAGAGAATAGAAAGACAGACAGAAACAGAGACATGGATAGAGACAGACAGATACAGAAAGACAGAAAGAGACAGACAAACCATTTTAGGAGTTGTGGGAGTTCCATGTTTTCTTTGATTTCACTATAAAATAGGAAAATCTACATTGCAATATTTGCTATTTAGTCTTATAGAGTTGAAATTATTGTGATGTTCGTGAACTAATTCTTGAGACTGCTTTGTATCTAATATATAGTACACATCTGCATCTACATACACACATATATGAATATGTTATGGCTGCATGTGCATACACATACATACTTAAATACATACACTTTGGTCAGTCAGTACAACAGAGATTAGCACTTTGTGTATGCATGTTCATTCTGTCTCTGCAAACATATTGTGAGCTCTTAGAGAGTAAAGAGGATATTTTATGGATGACCTTCTAATGTCTAGAATTAAGATCTAGGATTTCTGGGTGTCATCAACTATCTGTCTATTTATCTGTCTCCCTATCTGTCGTCTCTTAGCACCTGTATTTTCCCCTTAGTATACTGCTTGAAAGCCAGGTCTGTGTCATATCCATATTTGTATTCCGAAGACAATCCCTCACATGTAGTAGGCTCTTTATAAATATATATTGAATCAGACCAAATTGAATTTCCAACCTCACTTCTCAGTTCCCTGACTATCACCACCTGCTGGTAGTTATCGGTCCTTAAACCCTGACTCAGTTATCTAGATTCCTGACTTCCTGTCTGTTCTGACCTATAAATACCAATTTAGTAACAAATTGTTACCTAACTATCCCAATCTTGGCTTCCATCTGGGAACTTCTGCTCTGCTACTGCTCATGAGCTTGGAGTGACAAGGAACCATGGTGAATATTGAGCAATGGTATGATAGAACAGCGTGTGTGTGTGTGTGTGTGTGTGTGTGTGTGTGTGTGTGTGTGTGTGTGTGTGTGTGTGTTTGAAAGATTTGCCTTTCATTGGTGTGCAGGATGGATTAGAAAGCAGGGAGACCAGATAGGAGACTTTTGTAGTAATAGAAACATAAAGTTAAAAGACCTGAATTAAGGAGATAGCAGAGGGAATACAGAGGAAGAGACAGATGGGAGTGACTCTTTAAAGAAAGAAACTATAGAATATTGGATTGCGTGTGTGAGAGAGTGAGACAGACAGAGACACAGACATACAGAAACACAAAAACAGAGAGAGGCAGAGACAGAAAAATGGAGAGAGAAGGTTTTGAACCTATGAGACTCAGATAATGGTGGTATGAATGACACAAATTAGAGAGCAAGGAAGTAGAGTTTGGGGAAGATCTCATTAGGTTAGAGAATCCTCTTGCAGTGACAGGCCATATGGCACAGTCTTATAGTTTTATAGCCTCATAGTTTGTTTTCAAACATCTACGAACATCTCAGCATTATGTAGAATTCTGTCTGTAGTTGAGGCTGGCTGGAAATCCATTAAGATTGTTCCCAAAAGAAAGAAAATAGCAACTTTGAAGTTGAGTCCTCATATCAAAGACTTGTACCATAATGCCTTTCCTCATCCCTCCTCTCCAAAAATTGTCGTCAGAATTTCTTGGTCAATAGAAATGCTTTGATATTTCAATGGTTCTGCCATCTCACTGAAACCAGTACTCTCTCCAGTAGTATAGATGAAAACATCCACACTTTCTCATATTATTCAATTACTATCCAGGTCCTCCTATAAATCCTCTGTCTCCTATAAATCCTTCCCAATGTTCTGGGAACCTGCCTCTAGAACTCTTGGCATTGCATAAATTACAATCAACCATCAACCACATAGACTTTCCAGTGTTTATACCTTTCTCTGATAACATGACTAGACTACCTTCTTTGTTGGCCTTTCATGTGTCTAATGATATCCTTTCTATCCTTTCTACCACTTCTCCATGGCAACATGTTACAACCTATTTAGGCCCATGATGTGCCTCTCTAGGGCCTTTTGAATGACCTACAACTTTACATTTTCAGATGTTGCAGTATCTGATAACTATGGGCTATATACACTATCCCTGGAAGAATATTGATGCTAAAAAGATGGACTTGCACTTCCAGGTAAAGCTGAGGGTCATTAAGAGCACGATTTCCTGAATGCAATTCAGTTTACTCCCTTCCCCCATTTAATCTCACAGAAACAGGGATGAGAATAAAGGAGAAGGAAAGTCTTTGGAAGAAAGGACAAGTTGAAGGAAATAAGTCAGGAAAAGTCTGGCTTTCCTGAAAATTGGTTGTGTTGAATGAGTGGGCATGGAGGAGGAACTCTGGATCAAGTACAGGTAAGATAAGATGCCCTCTTAGGGGTCACTTCTAGTTCTTAGACTCTATGAGAACAAAAGGAGTAAAAGAAACGGCAAAAGAGAGTGGATGGGAAAACAGGTAAGGAGAAGGAAAAAACAGGTAAGAGAGATAGAAAGGGAAAGAGAAGAAAAATAGAGGTAAAGAAAAAAGGAGAGGGAGATATAGAGGCAAAAGGAGAGAGAAAAAGTGAGTTATCTTCATCCCAAGGACACTTTACTGGGGAAGTTGGGGCAGGGTATTGTATAACTATTATTATATAATTAAGTTTAATAACAGTCATTCACTGGGGAGAGGTCACTGCCTATAATGTGGCTAAATTCAGATTTGATAAGACTGATGTCTTGTGCATTCACACTGCCTGGTGGGGAGTTGGGATAGGGAAGAACTAAGCTATCAGAAATGAAAGAAAGAGGATGAATTGACTCGTTCCCCCTCCAGGTTTCTTGAATAGAAGCTGCTTCAAATTCAATCATATTAGATTATTACCATTTCTATTCCTCTAGCCACTGCCAGTCTCTCTATTAATTATGACAATTAGCATGAACTATTGTTGATGCTAATTAGACTTTGAGGAAGGTATCGTGTTTTCCTATTGGTTTGAGTTTAAGAGGGTAGGAAGAGGTGGGGAAAGAAGTGAGGGAAATGCCAAGGCTTGGATTAGTCACCCTTGTGCTGAGTCAGGTTCAGGTGAAGGATGGAGTGAGGACCATCTGGTGTGAGTTCCATTTATGTGTCCCCACACTCTTCAAATCCAAACATCTCTGACTGGCTTTCATGACCTTATAACCTGCCTCTACTCAATCTACTCAGCCTTCTCTCCCACTGTTCTGCAATGCACTCTGTCTCCAGCCTCTTTTGTTCATGCTGTTCACCTATATAGACATTCGGTCCTCTTTTGTCTCTATGCATTCCTTATCCATCCTCCAGGACACAGTTCACATTTCAGTAGTCTATTAGAAGAATATTTCTACCACAAGCAGAAAAATGAATTAAGGGGACGACCAAAATGGGGAAACAGTTTTATTCTACACTATTCCCATTCATTTCTTCAACAGACCTCCAAACTGCCCTATCTATTATCCCCTTTTTATTTGACCCTTTCCTGTCTTTTGATTATGCTGTCCCCATACTTAAACTGAATCTTCCTCACCATCTCCATCCATCTCTGCATTTTGAAATACTTCTCTTTTTTCAAGTCCCCAAATCAGTTGCTATTTCCTCTTTGAAATTCCCCTTAGTCTTTTACTTGGTAATAACCTCTCTCTTTTTAATTTCTCATGGTGCTTTCTCGGTTGCTCTCCTTTGCAATTTTTCCTAACTTGTATAATAGCTGCATTACCTGGTAGATCCTCATCACATGTGGGACCCCAAAGAGCACTACTCTAGCTACTCTATGAATCAACACCCAGTCAAAAATCACAGCTCATGAACCCCTGTCAATGTGCTTACTTTTTACTAATCCAGCTAGAAGTGACAGAACAAAGCCAAAGATACTGAATTAAACAGCATGTCAGAATAAATGACAAAGAATAGTCCCATTCCACCACCTCCTACCCACAAATCTCTTAAAGGATCATGTTATCAGGAGGGAAGGAACACCCATATAGGAAACACAAGGACCCCGAGCACATGGTGACTAGAGCCATTCATACTTCTGATGCTGTAGAGCTGCTGATGTACCTTTATTTCTTCTGCTTATGCATCACCTTGTAGCCCTATAGAGAATTGTTCTGTTCTGCAATCTGCTCACTGCTTCTACCGGTCTCTTCTTTGGTATCATATCTTTCTCTGGTACCATAGCTTTTTGGTATCATAGCTAACTGTACTCTGTTAGGCATTGGTTCCAGCCATGAGGGTCACTAAGTGACTCTCTGCTGCCATCTAGTGGTATTTTATCTATGCAGCCTCTATGGCTATCTGCTGCTTTCTACTGCCATCTGCTGTAGTCACCTGCTAAGAAGCCTCATCCCTTGCATAGGAGTGCTAAGGTTGTAACTAATTTTTTTTTTAATAACTAAGCTCCTTTATAGTCTTCATAGTGTAAAGCTATAGCACCTTCACCCAACTAGTCAACTAGGAAAAGCCAACAAAATCTCCAGACTAAAATTGTCAGTTCTTTGAACTCATTCTATTGCTGTTCTTGCATAAGATCATTGACCAGAACCAACTATGTAATATGGGGTGAGGAAACTCCTTTAAACTCCAATAAAATTTATGATTGGATGTATGTGTTTATTCATATGCACATATACATATATATATATATATATATATACACAAACATACATGTATATATTCAGGTATTTATGTAAATGCATTTACATGTGTGAGTATACCTTGGGAAAGTCACTTAACTTCTCCGTCTGTAAAATGTGGGGCTTATACTACATGAACTCTGAGGTGCGTTCCAGTTCTAAATGTGTGGCCTCTGATTAGTTTAATAATATATGTGACAAAGCATTACACAGCCAAAATATCAGACCTAGAATCCTAACATATGGGTTCACACAAAGTTTAAGTTACCAGCACTCCATCATTCAGGATTCTACCTACCTACACAGGAAACCACCTCCCTCCCTGCGATTTTGTCTCATTAATTCACTTAACTACTGGTTGAATAATCCTAGCAACTCTACTGTGACTTGCTGGTAGATTTGGTATAGACTTGTGGGTCTGTAATGATAACACTAACAACAACAACAACAACTAGCATTTATAGAGTGTCTATAATTTATATGTACCTGGTGCTATACTAAACCCTTTGCAAATATTTTTTTCATTTGATTTTCCCATCCTAAGGTTATCGTCTAAGACTGCCCATTGATCTGCTGTCAAAATTCTGAGTTTGTGAATGGTCCAGGCAGGTTTACATTTGTCTTTAAGTAGCTTGACTGGCCTCTTTTCCTAAGGTGCCTTCACAAATGGTAGAAAAGTAGAAATCTACTGATTCCACCTCTCCTCAAGCACCCATCTGGGCTAGGACAGGTTTTGGTTGAGTTTTCTGACTTTCTGCCAATACACATCTGTCCTCATATGAATCATGAGTGAAAAGAATGGTACAGTAGGAAGAGCTTTAGACTTACAATCATCCTGATTGTAATATAGGATCTAGGCTCAAATCTTGCCATTGAAACTTGATGACTATGTGCTCTAGGCCTATTCATATCATCTGTCTGATCCCCATTTCCCTCAAAGCAAAATTGAGATAGTAACGATACCAACCTCCTAGTGTTGTTGTTTGACTCCAATAATGCATAAAGCACTTTGAAGACTTTAAAATATCATATCAGTGGGAGTTTTTACTAAAACCTTCTTAATGCTATTCCTCACAACTGTTTCAAGATAGTGCTAGAGGAAGTTATATTTTCCTTTTTGTTTTTCATTCTGTTCAGAATAAACCAGCCCACAAGTGAGAACAGTGAGAAGCTTGGTGATAACGCCCCCCCCCCAACCTATCCCACAAAATTTTGATTAACAGTTCCTAATGGTTTGGAGGTTAATGGTGATCCTGCATTCTCTAAGGCTATTCCAGCAGTGAGTAAACTCTGGTGGGTTCAAACATGCTAGAAATATTCTGAGTATGGACTTGGCAACAGACCAAGTCTGTCTTCTGAGGACTAGCCTCACTAAGTAGAGAAAGGCTTATCACCAGTAGACTGGATATTTGATGAGGAATTCTTTGGCCACAGCAACATATAAAACAAAGAAAAATACAAAATGGCCCTGGCTCTCCTATCAGGAAGGGTCCTCCCTTCCAGTTCTGCAGTGCTGATGTCTGATGTGGAAAAGGAAGAAGAAGGCAGTCAAAAAAACACAGTTTGTAGACTACCTACAAATTTAAATTTGTTGTTAGTACTTAATATAAAATCATCTTCAATAATAAATGAATGGGCATACTGTTGAAGAAGTCAAATCATACCAGTCTTGAGAATCTTGTTACATAAATGAAACAAGAATAAAGGAAGAAGCTGTAACTAAATGGAAGGGTACACAGAGATACTCCTCTAAGGGGCATAGAAAGGAATTGGTGGAATTGACTTTACTGTATACCTAAAAGCAATAAGAAAAAAAATCTCCATGATTATTTAACATTGAAGTGTTCATAATAAGTATTTTCAAAAAGAACATAATAAAAATAGTTGCAGCATATTTCACCATCATCAATTATAGGCTATGAAAAGAAAGAGAAATTCTACAAAGAACTAAATATGACCATAGAAATTAAATCAGTATATACTTTGATACTCAATAACTACAATGCAAAGATGGAAACAGGTGAAAGTATTAAAAATATATAAGGAACCATATTTTCAAGAAGAATGGATGATTCCATAGAAGCCCCTTCCCTTTACAACATGATATTTTCTTCCAAAAAAGAATTGGCAGGTGCTGGATGTGAGATGGACCAATAATATCTCAACAAAAATGAAACTGATTATATTTTATTGGACAGGAAAAGACTGGTTATTGTTGTGGGAGTCATTCCTGAAGTAGCCGTCTGTGAACAGCTCACCCCTTTTATCAGAATCAAGATTAGAATTAGTTAAAAGCCAGAAAAAAGAAAAGATTAAGAAAAGGATACAATTGGAGCATCTCAATCCTGAACTAGTTGAATAAGCAATTAGCAATGAAAAGTTGATAATAGATAACAAAAATTACATCAACAATGATTATAATAATATAATACTGAAATAAAACTGATATAAATTAATTACCCCAATAAGAATATTAAAAGAAACTTAGAAGTTCCTTAGTCAGCAAACACTTGACTTGCATGCCAAACAGGGAGAGATGATGGCCAAAGGTAAAACCAGTTTAGAATATTAAATCATTTGTAAAATTTTATGGAGAAAGACAATGGATAATTTAGAGTCATACTATCTCATAAAGTACAGAGAAAAAGGGAGAGTAAAACCAGCTTATAGAAAGCTTGACTAACTAAGCAAAGTTATCAGAAGGACATTTATGGGGGTGGCTAGGTGTCGCATTGAATAGAGCACTGGCCCTGGAGTCAGGAGGACCTGAGTTCAAATCTGACCTCAGACACTTGACACACTTACTAGCTGGCTGATGTTGGGTGAGTCATGTAACCCCAATTGCCCTCCAAAAAGAAAACAAAAAGACATTTATGGAAGAAACTGAAAGAACAATAAACAGAAAAACAGATCTTCAAGGATTATGATAAATTGTTTTCCCCATCAGGTACATTGGTACTTGAACTCACAGTCCCAGATGAGTTTGTGGGAGAAAATGTTGTTACTGAGTCATTTCAGTAGTGTTTGACCCCATTTGAGTTTTTGATGTTGTGGTGGTTGTTTAGCAAAGATCCTGGAGTAGTTTGCCATTTCCTTCTCCAGTTAATTTTTACAGATGAGGAAACTAAGGCAAATATGGTGCCTGAGGACAGATTTGCATTCAAAAAGATGAGTCTTCTTGACTTCTGCCCTGGCACGATATAGAAATGAAGAATGGAACAAAGATGGGAAAGCATCCACAATGGACCCGATATTTATAGGTGTTGCTGACAATTGTACACTTTATCAGAGTACTAAGGGATTAATTCTCAAGGTATCTGAGGGAGGGGAAGATATAAAAGGAATGGGAAAAACAGATTTAAAAATTAATACTGAACAAAGATGACCAAGAGAATATCAGTAACTACCAACTTGTATGCCTACTTTATCATCTATATATAAATTTTATTAAACTAATCTACATGTGAATAAAGAGTATTCTTGATGAGAGTATACAAGTGAACCTGTGAAAGCAATAATGTATGATGGAAAACATCTTTATCATTTCATAATAGTCTAAAAAATATAGACAACACCAGATCCCACTGTAGTTATTGTTTGATGATGAAAAAAAATCAATACAACAAAATGCCACTTTATAGGGCAAGGTCTCTCTATACATTAAATCGTTCATAATTCCTTTAAAGATAGAACAATAGAAATAAACTTGTTTATTTATTTGTTTACCTTTTCTTCATAAACATCAGGCAAGGTAGAAAACAGTGAGATGTGTACTCACCAAAGATGTTTGACACTCTGATGGAGGTGAGATAGAACAGAATATAAGGGGAAGGATTTCCTGTGATGATGAGGTCTTCCTTCTTATATTTATGGCTGCAGATGACACTTTTCTGGTTTCATCAGGTCCCATGACATTGCACAACCTATTTGGAAAAGATCTATAATTTCTACAAAGAATTTGACTTGATCATTCACAAAGGGAAGGCTAGGTGGATGAAGAATGTCTGGGCCAGGCAGAGCAGACCGACAATATGTAGAGCCTAGAATTAAATAGGAAAAGGAGAAAGGACTGACTTGCCTTCAGAAGACTGCAAAATGTCTTTAATAATTCCAAAATTCTCCTGGAAGTAAAGACCTATCATTTTAACATTAACAGTCACCATGAGGAGTTGCATATCTATGAGATATGAGATATCTCAATAAGACTAAAATGAATTTCATACAAAGAGCAATCAAGAGGCACATGGTGCCTATGAGTAGGCTGCAACATATAATTAATGGGGAATTTCAAATAAAAATAGTAATAAAAGATGTTATCAAGGTGGTGCAATGGATAGAGTGCCAAGTCAGTAGTCAAGAAGACTTAGCTTCCTGATATCAAACCTTACCTCACATGGTTACTAGCTATGTGACCCTGGGCAAGTCACTTAACCCTGTTTGCTTCAGTTTCTTCATCTATAAAATGAGCTGGAGGAGGAAATGGGAAACCACTCCAGTATCTTTGCCAAGAAGACTCTGATTGGGGTCACAGAGTCAGAATTGATGGAAACAACACAAAAACAACCACAGAAAGAGAAGATGGGTTAGTCACAGAACAAGGACAAGATTAGACTAAGGATGCTACTGCTATATTCTCAATACCAAAAGAAATAGAAAGAGACCATTAGCAAGTAGGATGGATTCCCATTGGTGAACTTATCAGAGGATAGTGACAGGAGTTGCATAGTATGGGCAGGCATGATGGGTTTGATTCGTGTTGTTGAAGAAAATATCTAAATTGATTAGATCCACAGACTGCTTTGAGTATCTAAGCCAGCAAATCCTAAATCTCTTCAAATTTTGAATATTCTTTATATATGACTATCTAATTAGCATTTTTATTCTTTTTTTAGTCAACACTAAGTTCATACTGACCCACTCTGTGACTCACATACTTTATAGAGGTTCTACAAAATTGGCACTTGTCCATTAACAGCTTCAGAGCAGCATCTTCCAGTTTATATAACACGTTCCTTGAAAATGAAATCCTACAGATAAATCAACACTTTTAGTGAATTCAAGTCTTCAACCACCTTTTCCACAGGCCATAGAGAAGTGACAAGTGCTTTCAAGATTTCCAAACTGGTGGAATCTTGTTAGGTAGATGACATCTGTCTTCTCTTGTCTTCCTCTGACAAGAAAGATCTGGTACTTTCTTTTACACATGTCCAACAGTATAAACCTCCTACTACCTAGAAAACAGAACAATGCTTCTTGGATTTATAGCATGTTCTACTTTAGTTTCCTTGTTCAAAGTCCACTAAGTCCCACTCAATGACAAAGCATTCTTAGAACAGAGCCTCCCATCTTCCAGCATCATGTCTGGAAAGCTATTCCTCCTAACCTCTAACTCTTCTTGGCTTTTTTCAAGACTCAACCAAATCCTATGTCCTGCAAGAGGTTCTTCCAAGTCTACCCACCTCCACCCATCACTGTTAGTTATTTTCCAATGAGACTACCTCTCCTTTACATTATTTCCCTTGTATGCATATAGCTGTTTGAATGTTCTATCCCCCCTTATAATGAGGGTTCTTTGAGGGACCATGCTTTTGCCTTTCTTTGAATCACTAGTGTGTAACACAGGGCCAGCTACATAGCAAATAGTATTTAGTGCACACATACGCACACGCACACACACACATGCTCGCACACACACACACACACACACACACACACACACACATTTGTGTCTTCTCAGACTTTTTCCTCACTACCAGTATATGTAAGGCATGTGGATTTAAGTGCTCTGTGATATTACCATTAACTAACAGTTCCATCAGATGGGTTTGATGTCTTTCATCTTAGAGACAGCAATTACCTTAAATTGATCTTTTTTCTTTTACTCAAAGTCACAGAGCAATTTATTTTATCTTATTTTAAATATTAACAAACATGACCATTTCCATCTTGGACTGATCTTGAAAAGACTGAGTGTCATTAAGGCAGATTCTGTATGTTTCTCTATGAGCACTTTCTATGTCCTACTCATACCAGAAAACAGCTCAGTCTTCTGCTGAACTTCTTAAGGGATGCTTCCATTCTTGAGGCACTAGAAAGGCATACAAGCCAGACTTCCCAGTATCTCTTTTTTTGTGGGGGGAGGGGAGAAGGCAGGGCAATTGGGGTTAAGTGACTTGCCCAAGGTCACATGGTTAGTAAGTGTTGAGTGTCTGAGGTCGGATTTGAACTCAGGTCCTCCTGACTCCAGGGCTAGTGCTCTGTTCACTGTGCCACCTACCCTCCCCATTCCCAGTATCTCTTTCAGAAGTGGAGGAAACCTTAGTGCTCCCTCTACATAGTTATGTGTGTACACTTCCTATCTCCCCAATACTCTCCTTAAGGTCAACAACTATGCTTCTTTGAACTCTGTAACAACTTCTGTGCCTTATACAACATTATGCACACAATAAGTGCTGAATAAATGTTGTTGAGTTGAATTGGACTCCTCTGTTCCCATATGGCACATAATGTATATCCCTTCTTCTATTCTTTTGTTCAATCTATTTCAAAATATGAGAAGGCCTTTTCCTCTTTTTCTTTATTTATAAGCTTAGCATTTAATGTCCTTTATGATTTGGTTTCAGCCTACATTCCTGGATTTATTTCACATTACTACACACACATATACTTTATTCCAGTCAAATAGTTATACTTATTGACTCCTGAGCTCATTTTCTACCTCCATAGAGAGGCAGTAGAATATAATGGACAGAGTGCTGGACAAGAGGAGAAGTGTTGGATTCAGATCTTGACTCAGATGCATGCTAGCTCTGTCACCTTGGGCAAGGCACTCCCTCTCCCTGGGGCTCAGTTCCTTTCTTTTTTTTTTTTAAACAAATACCTTATTAACTTCTGTTTTACATCATTCATTTCCGCCAGATTTTGAGTTACAATCATTTTCCCCCCATTATTCCCCTACCCAACCTCCCAGAATAGCAGTCCCACAAGATATCGCTTCCTCCAATCTGCTCTCTCCCATACCTTCTCCCATACCCCCATCGACTTTTCCATTAGAGGAAGGTGAATCTTTGTGTCCAAATGCCTGCACATCTTATCTCCCTATTACAAGCAAAAGAGTATTAATAATAGTATTTATATATATTTGAAACATTTAATGTTACGACCTCGAATTTCAGATCCATTTCCTTCCTCCCTTGTCACCATTCCTTCTTGGGAGATAAGTAATTCAGTATATGTTGTACATGTCTAGCTATGCAAAACATTATCATAGTAGATATATTGTACAAGGCTGCTTATAATTCCCTCCCACTCATCCCACCCCCCACCTGGTCCATTCCCTACATAATCCTGTCCCTCTTCTATAGTGGGTACTTCCAACCTCCCCTCCCCACAAGGATGCCCTCCCATCCATCATCCCTCCTCTCATCCCCCTTCCCCTATCCTGCTGCAGGTTGAGATATCCCATTTAGTATGTATGTCATTTTCTCCCTGAACCAAATTCAATGTGAATGTGGTTTTGCCTTTTTAGCCTTCCTTATTCTCCCCCTCCTTTGCACCCCCTTCCCCTACATGAGATAGTTTACCCTACCATGTCTCTCCCCATCTCCTCTTGCCACTTTCCTCTCTCACCTCATAATTTCATCCCTTGAGTACTCTCCCTTCCCAACAAAATCAACCTATGCCCTCTATCCATATATAACTGTAACCATATACACACACATTCACATATGTATTAGTATGACCACACCCCCTTCTTCCATTATTTTCATAGTGGGAAAGATATCATCAGTCACAGATAATTGCTTTTCCATATAGGAATGTAAATAGTTCAGCTTTGATAAGTTCCTTTTGATTTCTTTTCCCTGATTACCTTCTCAGGCATCTCTTACTTCTTGTGTCTGGATGTCAAATTTTCTATTCAACTCTGGTTTTTCCTCAAGAATGCTTGAAAGTCCTCTATTCCACTGAATGACCCTATTTTCCCCTGAAACAAAATACTCAGTTTTGCTGGGTAGGTGACCCTTGGGTTCATTTCCAGCTCTTTTGCCCTCTAGAATATCATATTCCATGCCCTTCGATCCCTCAGTGTAGAAGCTGCCAGGTCCTGGGCTATTCTGATTGTGTTTCCACAATATTGAAATTGTTTCTTCCTGGCTGCTTGTAGTATTTTCTCCTTGATCTGGGTATTCTGGAATCTGGCTATAATATTCTGGGAGTTTTCTTTTTGGGATCTTTTTCAGGAGGTGATTGGTGGATTCTTTCAACCTCTATTTTGCCCTCTGGATCTAAAACATCAGGCAGTTTTCCTTGAGAATTTCTTGAAGGGTGATTTCTAGGTTCTTTCCTTGATCATGGCTTTCAGGTAGTCCAATAATTTTTAAATTGTCTCTCCTGGATCTATTTTCCAGGTCAGTGGTTTTTCCCATGAGATATTTCACATTGCCTTCCAATCTTTCATTTGTTTGGATCTGCTTAACAGCATCTTGATTTCTCATAAAGTCATTAGCTTCCATTTGCTCAGTCTAACTCTGAAGGAATGAATCTCCTCAGTGAGCTTTTGAGATTCTTTTTCCATCTGGCAAATTCGACTTTTAAGGCATTCTTCTCCTCATTGCCCTTTTGGGCCTCCTTTGCCATTTGAGTTAGTCTATTTTTTAAGGTGTTGTTTTCCTCAGTCAGGCTGTTGACCCTCATTTCATACTTTTCCTGCATCTTCTCATTTCTCTTTCCAATTTTTCCTCCACTTCTCTTATTTGATTTTTAAAGTCCTTCTTAAGGTCCTCTATGGCCTGCAACCTGCTCATGTTTTCCCTGGGGCTTTTGGAGCAGGACTTCTGACCTCACAGTCCTTTTCCCGCTCTATGCCCCCAAAATAGGAGTCTAGGGTTGCATTTTTCTGTTTCCTTTGCCTTGGCATGTTGCCCCTTAATTGCTTGACTTTTGGGCTTGTTGCCACACTATGGCTTTAAGGCCAGATAGAGGAATTTTCGTCCCGAACGTGTGGGGGGCAACTTCCGTTTCTGGCAAGCTATAAGCCCACCCACAACTTCCACCCTAGATCACAATCCAGATCCAGGGAGGTTAAAGCAAGAGCGATTACCCCCCAAGACTGATCGCTGGATCTCCCCACGATTTGTAGGCTGGCAGCCGGAAATGCCTATGAAAACTACAAAATGGCGTGTCTCCTCAGCGGCTTCTAGCCCCCAGGGGAGGGAGCTGACGCATTCCCCAAATGCAGGTCCCAAAGTCCATAGGACACTAACCTCTTACTTTGTCCTAGGCAAGTCTATGTTGATAATTCTGGCGTCTCCACAGTTCCTGGTGTTCTGGGGTTCCTCCAGCCGGCTGCTGGCCCTGCCGCCCTGGGGCTAAAACCTCGGCTCACGTGGACCTGGGCTCGGCTCGGCTCCTGCGCTCTCCGCGCTGCCGGCTCCCAGACCACTGCGCTGGTCCTTCCTGCAGGGTGCTGGGCTGTCCTCAGCGGGAGGTTAGCTTCTCTGTGTCGTTCTGTGGGTGCTGGGGCTCCAGAAGATTTTCAGAGTCCTTTTTTACATAGTTTGTGGAGAATCTGGGGGCAGAGAGGCTTGGACGAGCTGTTTCTACTCCGCCATCTTGGCTCCGCCCCCGCTCAGTTCCTTTCTTTGTAAAATTACAGAAGGGGCCACAGTTAATGACCTCAGTTTGTTTTCAACTCTAAATCTATGTCCTTTGATCATTCTCAGTGATCAATCTAGCTTGTCCTAGATTGCATCCCTTTTCATTTTCACATCTTGGAATTTTTAGCTTCCTTCAAGGTTCATCTATATTGTCACCTCCTCAGGGAAGCCTTCCCTAGTCCAAGCACTAATTCATGCTCTCTCTCTTTCCTCAAATTTTAACATATTTACTTACCTCTTTAAAAACTGTATTTCCTTAGTTGAAGCTCCTTGAAGGCAAAGACTATTTTGTTTTTACTTTGTTTAATCTGTGGGCAAACCTTCCACTCTCTGGCTTACCTGAACTAGGTCCAGTCTTTGGGGCAACCCTCCTAATTAAGAAGCCTTTGGCTTGTATTGACCCCACCCAGAATTCTCTTTGGGAAATTTCAGGATACAGTTAGAATAGCTTGTGTCTATGTCTCAACAGATGTAAGACCCTAGACAGGCACCAAAAATAACAAATAAATACCTTGGGTATTGGACAGCTTTTATACTACTCTGCAGAAAAATATTTAAAACATAGCATATTCTCAATGGCCAATAAAGAATCGATAGAATTCTCTTCCCTCGCTAATAAGTCCTATCTTTCACTTGGGCTCGATATTTCTTCAGACTTATAGCATCATTTTTGGTTTTGAGTCAACTAAGAAGGAAAATGGGCTTAGGTTTTTCTAAATATACAACCCACAATATTTTGATGAGCCTCCCTTGTTCCCCCAAAATTGTCACAGAAATGCAGTCTTATAGTGCTATCCCACAGTTCTTTTTTTTTCTTTTTGGAGGGCAATTGGGGTTAAGTAACTTGCCCAAGGTCACACGGCTAGGTTTTTATTTGTGTGTGTTAAGTGTCTGAGGTTGAATCCAAACTCAGGTCCTTCTGACTCCAGGGCTGACGCTCTACTCACTGCGCCACCTAGCCGCCCCATCCACCACAGTTCTTTATGATACTATGTAGCCAACAGAAATACCCTACTTCTTCCTTGCTGAAGGAAAATTGATTTGAGAGGTAGAGAAGCAACATCCTTCCTTCCCTATCTATACCATGTGAAAATCTCGTGAAGATAGTTGATGATAAAGATTAGGACTTTTGTACCCCCATGTTGTGGTTTTAGTTCCTTGCTTATTCATCTAGCTCTAAGACCGACATTAGAAGTCCTCTTCTCTCTCCTAAAAGATGACACTACCCAATAATTCTCCTCATTTGAGAAGGATCGATACTTTCCTTGGTATGGCTACAACTCCAGAACTTGGTGTTGCTAGTTGGGCAGTGCTGATGCTGGTACTACCCAGTAATTTACCTTTTTCTCACTGAAAACTTGTTTATAGGATTGTATAGGCCAGGAAATCCACCCTTGCTCTATTTAGGAGGATTCAGGTTTAGGAATTCTTAACACTCTTCCATAACACTAAGGTTCAGGAACTCCCTCCACTCAAACTATGAAGTTCCCTTCTCTTTGGCTGCCATCTCAGTCTGAAATGTTATGAAACTGCCTTTCCAAGGCTGATTCCAGGAACAAAAGGTTCAGAAATTCTCCTTCATGTTAAGTCAACTAGAGCAGTTGTAGTTCCCATGTATCTTTGCCCTAAGGCAGCACTTCTACTGGGGAACCAAGAGGAGGCTATATTTTTTCTCTCCCTCCCTTAATCTAGGTCCACTCTTAGATCTGATGCATTCTGGTCTGTTCTTTAAAAAGGGGGTGGGGAGAGAAAAGATTGCGCTCATGATTGATCTCTCTTTAATAGTCCTGGCACAAAGGAGTAGCTCTATACATCCCCTCCCCCACCCAACATTTTGAGCCAATCAGCTAATCTCTAGGGCTGAGACACATTCTCCTTGAGGTGCTAAGGGACATGTCCATGCCTTTCATAGGGAAAGAAGCTGAAAGTCCCAAGCAGAGACTTACCACCTTGAAAACCTATGAATTCGGGTTGTCTCTCCAGCAGCTACTACAGTGTCTCTCACACAACATAGGTCTTTGATAAAGGCTTGGTGAATTGAATTTGCCAGTCTAAATCCTACCTGTTCTTTAGAATCCAAATCAAATCTCGTTCATGTTGTTACAGGAGTCCTTCTGTCTCAGGAAGGGCAATTAATCAAGGAGAAGATGAACAGCGAGACAGCAAACAAGGAAGGTTTACCATAGAGGACATAAAACGAATGCTAAGGAACTCATGTTAATAACTGGAGCCCACATTTATGCATGGCTTTAAAGCACTCAAAGCACTTGATATTTATGACCTAATTTGATCTTCACAACAATTTTGTGAAATCAGTAATACAAGTATTATTACTTTCATTTTAAGGATGAAGAATTGGAGCTTCAGAAAAGGAGACAAAGTCACATGACTAGTAAGTGCTGGAGATGGGACTCAGACCTAGTTCTCTATAAATGCTTCTAGAGACAAGGCTAGGGGGTGTTCTGGTTGAAGGAGGAAGGTCTGACCTTTGAATATTAGTTAATTAGATCTGTTCAACAGTGAGATGAAATGAGATGCCTAAAGATCGAATGATCACTACATCTCCAGAGGTTGAACAATCTTTTGGGGGGGATATTGTAAAAGCAATTCCTGTTCAGGGAGAGATCAGACTAGATTCTCTCAGATGACAATTCCAGTTTTAGGATTCCAATTCTCATTTCTCCATCTACCAGAAAAATGTCAAGCTTCCTCTCTACAGCATATAGAATACGACCATTCCAACAGCTCTCCATCAGCTTATGCACCTCAGGGGTTTTGGAGGAGAGAGCAGGCAATAGAAGACAGAAATGAAGCAGGATCACAAGCCATCAGAGGTCAGAAGAGGAGAGGGAGGGAACAGCTATCCATCTCTCCTAGACTAAAGTTGTGGTCTCTCCTGCAGCTAACTTGCCACCTACTCTGCCCCTCCTCTCAACCACATTAATCTGGCCAGGTGCTACTATCTTGTTATGGTACTGTCTCCCAGACTTCTTTTTCTAAATCTGAGATGTATTTCTCCTCTTTGAAATATAGTAGTAACAACAACAAAAAGAAATATAGTCGCAACAAGCCATAGTACCAGCAACCCAACTCTCTGAAGAGTATAAGTAGGAGAGGGAGGGGAGAGAAGGGGAGAGATACTGGAGTTGAGCTAAAGTTTCATACCTGTCTGAAATATGCTCAGCCACTGAACAAATCCAATACAGCGGTCTGTCTTCATAAGACGTCTTCCTTATTAATAATGTAAGCGTGATGGAGGCCACTATTGATCTTCGATATCTAACTCCTACCTCTCTATGAATAAAAAATGTAATAAGATCTCAGAAATAGGCTAAAGACCACCGCCCGGGCCTAAATGACAGGGATAAATGACTACATGTTGCACAAGATTGAAAAATGCTAATGGATGGCTGCCCAAAGTGGTTTGCTCAGAAACTCACTCAGAGAAATACCAACTCAGGGCTGTTGGGGGAATGTCAGCAGCAAAGTACTGACTACAGCACCAACTTGACCCTCTCAGGAGAGTGCCTGATAAGTCACTGTTATAGACATGACAACAATCAAGATCCAATGCTTAGGAATGATAAAATCTCTCTCTTCAACTTCATATTGATATAAAGTTTATATCTCATCTATTTCCAGGAAGTATTGGAAGCAATTTACAGAATTAACCACAATGCAAAACAGGGCAATTAAAAAGACTAACAATACAAAAATCAATTTAGAGGAGCCTAGGAATGGATGTTACCAGGCACCTGTGATGTTATTATGTAATTGGACAACAACTTTAGTTCTGAGCTTCCTGGCAACCAAGGCAAGACACCATATATTTCTTGTTTAAGAAATCCCTCTCTTTTACAGAATTCTTTTCAGGGGGGTTATGGTGGACTGATATTTTCAAGTAAGTAGGAACAAGACAATGTTTATATTGTGTGGTCATAAATTGTTTTGTAAACATAGCAAATAGTGTATATATATATATATATATATATATATATATATTTAGTCTCAATATTTCCTTTCCCCCACCTCTAGGAGGGCTGATGAAAGGTTTTACTGAGACAGGAAGTGATTGGAGCCTCTGGTTAAAGTTAAAAAGTTGCATGCAATGACCCTTGCCTCAATGGTATTACTGTCAGCTAAGCTCAGACAGTGAATGAGGAACCAGGGCATGATCTCGAGGATACAGAGATTCAGAGGAGAGAACTTTATCCTGAGAGGGGAAGTTCATGTGGAGAGCTTCACAGAGAACTCAAACTTTAGAAAGGAGAATTTCCCTTACCAGTGTAGGGCATAGATAAAAGAATCAATTTTGTCATCAAGGACTGAGCTGAGAAAAATTCAACCAGTGAAATTTATTTCAGATGGATGTGCCAAAACAGAAGATGGATTGATAGGGAAAACAAGGGAGTCAGATCACAGACACGCTGAGGGGAACGATGAAGTGACACAAGGCATGAAACAAAAGGAGAAGAGAGCTTTGGCATCTGGATAGATAAGAATATCACCTGAGGAAGGCATAGAAAGAACCTTTCCTAGAATATGCATTGTGGGTTGAGAGTGAAGCATCCTGGGAAGTAATGTCCATATAAATCCCCAACTCTGCTGCTCAAAACAAAAACCTGAAATAAAATCCAGATACATGAGAAGCTGCCACCTGTTCAGCCAAATCCATAATAAGAAGGTTATAACTTAACTAACAATAAGACCAGATAAGAGACCAGGCAGGAGACAATCCAAGAAAAGTATATGGATCCTGTCCTAAAGTTGGAGTTTAGGATGAGGATTTAACCATAAGAAAGCTTCAATATGGGTCCCTTTCTCGTGGCAGGTCTGAAGTGGGTGGCTGTGCAAAGATGAAGCTCAACATCTCTTTCCCAGCCAGTGGCTGATGTTGAGAGAAAGCTGTGGACCTTTTGAGAAACGGATGGCCATTGAAGTTTCTGCTGATGCTCTGGGTGACGAATGGAAGGGTTACATGGTCCGAATCAGTGGTGGTAATGACAAACAAGGCTTCCCTATGAAGCAGGGTGTTTTGGCTCATGGATGAGTCCTCCTCAGTAAGGGCCATTCATGGACGAGTCCTCCTCAGTAAGGGCCATTCTTGCTATCGCCCTAGAGGAACTGGAGAAAGAAAACATAAATCTGTTAGGGGTTGTATTGTGGATGCCAACCTGAGCGTCCTCAACTTGGTTATTGTGAAGAAAGGTGAGAAAGATATACCAGGACTGACAGATACAACTGTACCTCCTTGCCTGGGGCCCAAAGGAGTTAGCAGAATCCGAAAACTTTTTAACTTGTCCAAAGAAGATGATGTTCCACAATATGTTGTGAGAACACCCCTCAACAAGGAAGGTAAGAAACCCAGGACTAAGGCTCCTAAAATTCAGCATCTGGTGACTCCCCGTGTTTTGCAGTACAAACGTAGACACATTGCTTTGAAGAAGCAACATACCCAGAAGAACAAGGAAGAAGCAGCAGAATATGCTAAGCTTTTGGCCGAGAATGAAGGAGGCTAAAGAAAAACGCCAAGAACAGATCACTAAGAGACATCGTCTGTCTTCCCTGAGAGCCTCCACCTCGAAATCTGAGTTCAGTCAAAAATAAAGTTTCTAAAAATGGGTTAGAAATAAATAACTTTTGTCAAAAAAAGAAAGAAAAGAAAGAAAGGAAGGAAGAAAGAAAGGAAGAAAGGAAGGAAGGAAGGAAGGAAGGAAGGAAGGAAGGAAGGAAGGAAGGAAGGAAGGAAGGAAGGAAGGAAGGAAGAAAGGAAGAAAGAAAGAAAGCTTCAATATGCAAGACTTTTCTGCTTGTCCTTTGTTGTAGTTGCTGACCCTCTCCCAACCACCATATTTCTCTTCCAGTGATTTGTAGTATGTTCTCAATTAGCTAGGCTGGGGCTATGATTTCATTCATGAGGAGGCTCCCAATAAGTAACTCCATTTGGCACTTTCTCTGCAATTTAGAGACCTGCCTAGGATATGGAGGTTAAACGACCCTTGTGCAGTATGTTTCTTCAACGTGGATCATCCTGGCACTCTTAAAGTGCCAGCTCTCTACCCCTATGCCACATACTCTCTGATTAAGAAGCAAACCCTTAATGGTATCATTTTCCATTTATGTAGCTGCTTTATTATGCTTTTGAGAGCACTTTGATTATCCACTATCTCCTTAGATAATCACAAAACCCTGGACTAAAGTTGCCTGTGTCACAGAGTTACCTTCTTCGTGAAGCCTTCCTGACAGATATAAGCCCACATCCTTCAATTTGTTTAAAATCTTTTGTTTGAACCTCTCCTTTGAATTAACAGTACTGTATTCCAATTTGCATTTGTTATTTTTGTACTTGTTTTTATCTCTCCTATTACTATATTAGTATAAATTCCTTGAGGATTGTAACTCTGTTCTTTCATCTTTGTAGCTACCCTCCTATCACCTAACACTTGTTTTCCATAGAGAAGGTATTTAACAAATATTTGTTGAATTGAATTGAATTGGTTCTATATACTCAATTTTGAGATAAGGAAAATGGGGCACAGTGAGATTAACTGACTTATTTGGGGTCACACATTTTTCTTACTTTGGGTAGGGAACCATAAACATCACCGATAGAACATTTGGGCTGTTCTCTCACATAGGTGCAAGAAATGGGTTATTCAAGAAGGCATTGATGAGCAGGGGTCAAGGAGTTCAGGAAGTCCAGGAACCCCAATAACCAGAGTCCCTGGGAAGCAGTCTGGAATGAATTCACAGACTTAAGCATTCTCTAAGTGAAGGTGGCAAAGATTTATTTTTACGCTTTACAGCAGGCAAGAGTTCTTAGGGAACCTGCAACCTTAGAGGGGGTATAGCTTAAGCTTATATAGGATAACTATAGTAAAACCTATGCCAAATATGCTAACTAGGTGAGTCAGGGTGGGATTAGGGAGGAGTTAAGGAGTGGTCAGTGCTTAAAGGAACACGCACTTTTTTTGCACTTTTAACATTTACTCCACAGGTGTATCGCGCAGAATTCAATGGTAAATAACCCAAGGGGGCACTGCATGGAGATGTGGTTTTAGGCTTGAAACACCACTAAGTCAGCTAGCAGTCAGGGCTGACCAAGCTGCTACCCATCAATGTCATGTTTGACAGGATAGATGTTGGGAGTTATACATATGTCCCAAACTAATGAGGGATTCAGGATGTATATAATGACCTAGGGAGTTATTTATAGATAATCTAGTGAAGGATTCATAGGTGCAGCTTGTTATTGTACCAAGGGGAGATAAACATTTGTCTGGGGCTTGATCTTGAACAGTTGCTAGGCAGAGTACTGGCAGGGGAGAAGGGGCAGAGATAATGCTCTGAGGCTGGGGAGATTTGAGACTAGGGAGAAATGTGATTTTACAAACTGATGTTTGAGCTCAGGCACACAAGCACCCCATCAGCATCTGTGGATTAAGCAGGAGCAGCAGGTGAGCCAGGATACTTTAGTCCTTGGGGAATGCTTGAGAAATGAGTCAATGGTCAGATTTGGTTTGCTGGATATCCCCAAGAGACTTAAACTAGTCATCAAATCTAGATTTGCTTTAGCTCATGGATTAAATGTATCCAGGAAAGGCTGATGTCTCCAACTCTTAGGTCCAAAGGATAACATTGCTGTTGGTGCTATTGGATTGTAGAATCCTTTGCTATGACCAGCTTTGTAACCAAAGCTTATAGAGAATACAGGCCCCAGTTGACTTGGTTTGTATTGCCATCTAAATACTTTTACCACCATGAGTTTGAATGTTGTCTTGATAAAGTAGTAGTATAGAGTGTTGGACTTGAAATCAGGAAGACTTTAGTTCAAAATGTTCCTCTGACACTAGCTATATGACCCAACCAAATCACTTAGCATCTATTTGCCAGAGTTTCCTCACATAGAAAATAAATATTAAAACTGTTGTTGTGTTTGTCCTCCTTTTGGAAGAGGACCTTGACATCAGGGAAATGATGACATGACTTGCAGTTGACTTGGATTTGAATGAGGGAGGGCTATGCAAGGTCACCAGCCTCACTTTCTCCTCCAGAGTCATGTGGGTCCAGTGGCCAGATATTCATCAGGACCACTGGAGATGGCCCAGGATGCAATGGGAGACCCTGGTCCTTTTAGGTTAAGGCCTTTTCAGGTTCTCACTTTAAGTGAGATTAATGTCCATTCAGTGAATAGGCCTCTTCAAGGAGTGGGTGAAAGGATGGCCTCTTTAATTAGAAAAAAATAAATCAAACTAGGTGGGGAAGACCCTGAGGGTTGCTAGTCAAAAGAGAAACAGTTAACCACTGACATTCACTCTGAACCTGGAGGGCCCAAAATAATAGCAATTATCTCAAAGGGCTATTGTGAGGACCAATTGAGATAATATATATGAAGTGATTTGCAAAATTAACAGCACTATATACTACTGGTTATTATTTTCTTGGGGAAAAAATTACACAAAAATGTTTCCGTTTGATTTTTTAATGGCTTGAGGGGAGGCAAAAGGAGTAAGTCCATCAAAATCCCATCTAGCTAAAGCTATGATATAAGGCAATACATTACTGTTGTCCTCTTAGGAGGCATCTTTAGCATGGTACCAATGAGGGAGGATAGAAGTGATTACCTCCTATTGGAAGGAAAGGAAGAAAAGCAGAGATCTTATGTAAAATGTAGATGAATTGGCTATAAAGCTTAGACATAGACAGATAGATAGATAGATGGATGGATGGATGGACAGGTAAAATGTTTAGCATTTATTAAATGCGTACTATTCTCAAGGCACAGTGCTAGGCATTGGAGATACAAAAACAAGAAAACAAGACAGGCCCCACTCTCAAGAATTCTAATCGGGGATCTTTGCATCTTTACATACCAAAGTTAAAGGGGAGCTGTTAGGGGAAAGAGAAGGAGGGCACCTGTGCCCAGGCAGCAGACCTGGAGTGGAGTAGGCCAGAGAATGAGCCAGAAGTAGAGAAGGAGAAGCATAGCTGGGCCTTCTCATGATACTGTGGTTCTAGGCAGGGACTCATCAATCATTGTTTCTGGATGGATTCATGCCCAGGGCACCAGGCAAACATCATCTCTACAATGTACTCTCACATGAAGAAAAAGTTTGAAAATGAGAGATTTTCTTGGTGAGCTCCTTTGGTCAATACACACAAAAAATATTTAATTGTTGAAATCATGAGACTCAAAGCTTTAGTTATTGTGCTGGGAAGGCCTCATGTTTTTATCAAGGATCCCTGTTTTAGTGCTTTGTTGGAATACAGTTGAACGAATGATGATTTATGCCTATAACTAGAGTCCCCACAAGTCCAGGACTAGAGCAGAGGTGGGTGAGTGCCCTGGCCCAGCTCAAGTCAGAAATGAATCATAAGGATCTTCGTTTTCAGGAAACAACTCAGTCCCTCTCAACCTGCTGCTGTTTGACTACTCAGTCACTGGCCCTTACAGGCTTTAATTTGGTACTACCTGCTCTTAATTTTGTCTTTCACCTTTGCTCCACATTGTTTTCCTTTGTAATGCTCCTCTTTACATCACAGCACAGCTTGACTAGCTGGTTGTGACTCCCCTTGGCATTGCCTCTTTGACAAACGTCAAAGTCAAAAATCAGGCTCCCAGCAGCTGCTTTGAAATGCCTGCTCCTTTCACCATGTGCTTTTCAATACATGCTTTGTTAAAAATAAATATAACCATAATAGTCAGAAAAAACCCACAACAATAATAAACATGAGTATGCAACTAAGCCTGGCTACATTGTCAGGGAGTTCCAAGGGAAGTGTTGCATGTAGTTGCAACGCAGGGAATCACCAATGTAATTAAGTCAACAAAACCCAGGTTTAAAAGATTCAATCAATTCTTTCTCCCGTGATTGCTGGGAAAGGTTTTAAGTACAAATTTTCCCTTCCAGATACATCCTTTTGTTGCTCTTCCTTAGTCTTAAAGCATCTCCTATAGCTCATGACCTCATGCCCTCTCCTTATTTCTGTCCTCCTGACCCTAGTCTAGATCTTCATAATAATGTCTTTGATTTTTGGAGAAGCTCTGTTGATGTTTTCCCTTCCTTCTCTATTTCCCTTTTCTAGCCCTTCTTCTAGATATAGTCCCTTCTACTCGATATTCATTTTTCTGTCTGGTCTAAAGGAACACTGGACATTCTCTTCTCCTTTCTGCCATATTTATTTGTCTGTTTCTGTTTGTCTCTCTGCCTATGGGCTCTTCAGGCCAATGGAACTGACTCTAGAGTCTTTCTGTCTCAATACATTTTTTTTCTTGATTTTATTCTCTTTCCTCAGGACTTCATTCCTTTATACCTAGTCATTATGGAACAGGAAGAGCACAGGGTCCTGGGCTCTTCCATATGTTTTTAGGTGACCTTGGGCAGCACGTCAAGTGACAGTATTTCATAGTGAAGAGCATACTATGCTGGAAGGCAAGAAGATCTGTATTCAATTTCCACCTCTGACATTTAGTAGTAAATGTGTAACCAGGGCAATCATGTCACTTCTCTGAGCCTCAGTTTTCCCATCTGTAAAATGAAAATAAAAGGAGTTGGAGATATAAAAAATAAGAAAACAAGATAGCCCCTACCCTAAGAAGGTTATATTCTGATGGGAGAATGCAAAACCTAAAAGGGAGATAGGTAAAGAGGACAGTTGTACCCATGCAGCAGGCCTCGGGGTATGGCAGGCTAGAGAGGGAGCCAGAGATGGAAAAGGAGGAACATAGTTGGACCTTCTCATGATACTGTGGTTCCAGGCAAGTACTCACTAGTCATTGACTCTGCCTCTGGGTAACATCATCCCTGGGGTACCAGGCAGTATACTCAAATGAAGAAGAAATAAGGACCCAGCTTACAGAATTGTTATGAGGATTAGATAAATGATAGTATAACCCACTTTAAAGTACTAGTTAAATCTTTCTTATCTTTAACTTTAAAAAATCTGTAATTGATTCATTTCTCTTATTTGTCTATTGCCTTGATTTCTGAATATTGCCTATTATTAGTAAATCTCTTCCTATCTGTAGACCTTTTGTTTCCTCTTCTATAAAAATCATAGTTTGTGACTTGATGATTGCTAAAGACCTCTTCTACCTCTAACAGTCCCTATTCATGAAACTTCACACATCTGGGCATTGGGCTCTGAAAGATACCCATTGACCACATACAACCTACATTTTAAAAATAAGCTTCATGAAGTTTAATATTCTGATATACATACATTCTTTGCCACACCCAACTTATTAGGCTAGTCAACATAAATCCACCATCCTTCATTGGGATATGTGATACATACTCAGAGGTAGATCTTGGCATTTCTTTGTTCCCTTCCCTCTATGACTTCCAAGAGCCGTATCTCTTCCTCCTTTCCTTGATCTATCAGCACCTGTACCCATGCAAAATTACATAACTTAATCATGAGAAAAAGTATCACCCAGTTATATCTCCCAACATGAACTTAATAAAATACGAAGTTCCAAGAAGCCAACAGTGTTTGAGCACTGCATTAGGCATCTCTTGGATCTGTCCTCTCCTTTCTAGTCCCTCTACCTTCACACTATTTCAGGATGTTGAAATAGTCTTTTCCCCTCTTACTCTAATCTCTATCCTTGGTACTCTCTACAGCATCCTAGCAGGCAAACCATTTTACTCTATTACTGGCCCTTCTCAAAGCCTTTAAACAGGACTTCTCTTTCATAGAGAATAAAATGCAAACTCCTTAACTTGGCATGCAGTTTTTTCACAACCTGGCCCTAACTAACCTTTCCAGATTTATCTCATGTGACTCCCTGTCTCACATGGCATCAGCCAAATTGAACTCTTCATTTAAAAAATATATCCCACACTTTCTTGTGCCTGTGTCTTCTCCATATGTGGAATACCCCACTACTTAGGATCACAGGAACACAGATTTAGAGCTGGAAGAGGCTTCAGAGGTCACTTTATCTATGTTGAAATTCTGCCTGTCTTTCAAGGTCAAGCACAAATGTCATCTCCTTTATGAAGCCTTCCTTGATCTTCTAAGTTGGAAATGATCCTCTCCACCTTACACCTCACAACAATATTCTGTGCACATTTATTTTCTCCATTTTCAATATCATTTTATATTACAGGTATTGATGACTATGTTTTATTTCTTTTACTTCTTCTTTGACTAGTACTTACCTGGGTCTGTGCATATAAAAGGTATTCAAGAGAACGACACAGAGAAGCTAACCTCCTGCTGAGGACAGACCAGCAGCCCTGCAGGAAGGAACAGCGCAGCAGTCTGGGACCTGGCAGCGCACAGCTCGCAGAGCGCAGGAGCCGAGCTGAGCCCAGGTCCGTGTGAGCCGAGGTTTTAGCCCCAGGGCGGCAGGGCCAGCAGCCGGCTGGAGGAACCCCAGAACACTAGGAGCTGTGGCGACTCCAGAATTATCAACATAGACATGCCTAGGACAAAGTAAGAGGCTAGTGTCCTATGGACTTTGGGTCCAGTATTTAGGGAATGCGTCGGCTCCCTCCCCTGGGGGCTAGAAGCCACTGAGGAGACACACCATTTTGTAGTTTTCAAAGGCAGCTCCAGCTCCCAGCCTGCAATTAATTGTAGGGAGATACAGCAATCAGTCTTGGGGGGTAATCGCTCTTGCTTTAACCTCCCTGGATCTGGATTGTGATCTAGGGTGGAAGTTGTGGGTGGGTTTACAGCTTGCCAGAAACGGAAGTTGCCCCCCACACGTTCGGGACGAAAATTCCTCTATCTGGCCTTAAAGCCATAGTGTGGCAACAAGCCCAAAGTCAAGTAATTAAGTGGCAACATGCCAAGGCAAAGGAAACAGAAAAATGCAACCCTAGACTCCTATTTTAGGGGCATAGAGCGGGAAAAGGACTGTGAGGTCAGAAGTCCTGCTCCAAAAGCCCCAGGGGAAAACATGAGCAGGTTGCAGGCCATAGAGGACCTTAAGAAGGACTTTAAAAATCAAATAAGAGAAGTGGAGGAAAAATTGGAAAGAGAAAATGAGAAGGATTCAGGAAAAGTATGAAATGAGGGTCAACAGCCTGACTGAGGAAAACAACACCTTAAAAAATAGACTAACTCAAATGGCAAAGGAGGCCCAAAAGGGCAATGAGGAGAAGAATGCCTTAAAAAGTCGAATTTGCCAGATGGAAAAAGAATCTCAAAGTTCACTGAGGAGATTCATTCCTTCAGAGTTAGACTGGAGCAAATGGAAGCTAATGACTTTATGAGAAATCAAGATGCTGTTAAGCAGATCCAAACAAATGAAAGATTAGAAGGCAATGTGAAATATCTCATGGGAAAAACCACTGAGCTGGAAAATAGATCCAGGAGAGACAATTTAAAAAGTATTGGACTACCTGAAAGCCATGATCAAAGAAAGAACCTAGAAATCACCCTTCAAGAAATTCTCAAGGAAAACTGCCCTGATGTTTTAGATCCAGAGGGCAAAATAGAGGTTGAAAGAATCCACCGATCACCTCCCGAAAAAGATCCCAAAAAAGAAAACTCCCAGGAATATTATAGCCAGGTTCCAGAATCCCCAGATCAAGGAGAAAATACTACAAGCAGCCAGGAAGAAACAATTTCAATATTGTGGAAACACAATCAGAATAGCCAGGACCTGGCAGCTTCTACACTGAGGGATCGAAGGGCATGGAATATGATATTCCAGAGGGCAAAAGAACTGGGAATGAACCCAAAGGTCACCTACCCAGCAAAACTGAGTATTTTGTTTCAAGGGAAAATATGGTCATTCAGTGGAATAGAGGACTTTCAAGCATTCTTGAGGAAAAAACCATAATTGAATAGAAAATTTGACATCCAGATGCAAGAAGCAAGAGATGCCTGAGAAGGTAATCAGGAAAAGAAATCAAAAGGAACTTATCAAAGTTGAACTATTTACATTCCTATATGGAAAAAGCAATAACTGTGACTGATGATATCTTTCTCACTATGAAAATAATGGAAGAAGGGGGTGTGGTCATATGAATACATATGTGAATGTGTGTGTATATGGTTACAGTTATATATGGATTGAGGGCATAGGTTGAATTTGTTGGGAAGGGAGAATACTCAAGGGATGAAATTATGAGGTGAGAGGAAAGTGGCAAGAGGAGATGGGGAGAGACAGGGTAGGGTAAACTATCCCATGTAGAAGAAGCAAGGGGAAGTGGTTGCAAAGGAGGGGGAGAATAAGGAAGGCTAAAAAGGCAAAACCACATTCACATTGAATTTAGTTCAGGGAGAAAATGACATACATACTAAATGGGATATCTCAACCTGCAGCAGGATAGGGGGAAGGGGGATGAGAGGAGGGATGATGGATGGGAGGGCATCCTTGGGGGGAGGGGAGGTTGGATGTACCCACTATAGAAGAGGGACAGGATTATGTAGGGAATGGACCAGGTGGGGGGTGGGATGAGTGGGAGGGAATTATAAACAGCCTTGTACAATATATCTACTATGATAATGTTTTGCATAGCTAGACATGTACAACATATACTGAATTACTTATCTTCCAAGAGGGAATGGGTGACAAGGGAGGAAGGAAATGGATCTGAAATTTGAGGTCATAACATTAAATGTTTCAAATATATATAAATACTATTATTAATACTCTTTTGCTTGTAATAGGGAGATAAGATGTGCAGGCATTGGGACACAAAGACTCACCTTCCTCTAATGGAAAAGTCGATTGGGGTATGGGAGGAGGTATGGGAGAGAGTAGATTGAAGGAAGAGATATCTTGTGGGACTACTATTCTGGGAGATTGGGTAAGGGAATAATGGGGGGAAAATGATTGTAACTCAAAATCTGGTGGAAATGAATGATGTAAAACAGAAGTTAATAAAGCATTTGTTTAAAAAAAATAAAAAAACAAAAAAAATAAAATAAAAGGTATTCAAATGTTTGTTGAAAAAATAAATGAATCTCTAATAATGCATATAGTTAGACCATTTGGTTTAAGGCTTCATTATAAACATTTAATCACATATATTTTAATCATACACATATATTAAATAACATAATATACCTCACTGCAACTTCTATGACTATTGTTTACTAAAGGAACATGGAAGAGACAGCAGGACATGTAAGTCCTGGAGCCAAGAACAGGACTGGAATGAAAATGTATGTCAGCCCTGGGACCCTCCATAAAATAGAGTTTCCAAGAGGAGCTACCTAGCAATAGGTAGCAAGAGGAGCAAATGTGAGGTGAACAATATTGAGAGGGGTAAAATATAAAAAAACTGGAAAGGTGGGAAGGGCTTAGATTGTGAAGGTCTTTAAAAGTTAAAATATGACTTTATATTTGACCCTGGAGTTAATAGGGAGCCAATGGAATTTGTTGATTAGAAGAGTAATATGATTAGACCTACACTTGAGGAAAATCACTGACAGCTGAGTAGAGCTTAGATTGAAATGGGGTAAAACTTGGCATAGAGATACCAAGTACAATTGACCAGGATGGGAGGTGATGAGAGACTAAACCTGGGTTGTGGTTATATGAATAGAAAGAAAAGAAAGTATACAAGACGTGTTATAAAGGCAGACGAGTTTAACTTGATATGGGATTCCTATCGGAGCTATCCAAAAGCAAATTGAGATACCTTGGGTGCTAGTGATTATCACTATAGGCCCTCAGATAGAAGTTGGACAAGGAGTTGTCAGGACTGTGTTCCTGCTCAGGTATAGAGCTTGAACCAGCTGATATCTGAGATGCCATCTAGCTTGGAAATTCATTGATTCTGTGAGATATGAAAAGACTAGCTAGAAGCTAAGTAGTGAACAGCACAGTCATTCCAGATGAACCTCATTTTTGATATGGATCATTAGCAGATCAGGGGAAATGTCACAAATTTGTAGTTGCAAGTCTTGGACTGATTCTGGCATGTGTCCCAATTTTCATAACAGGAAGGAAGGTGAATTCTCTAAGCTCTAGGACTGTGAGATGGATTTCAATTCCTAGAAAAATTCTAAAACCATTATTAAAGGAATGGTTTGTGAACATTTATGAAGGGAAGTGGCAATTGGGAAGAGGTACCATGATATTATCAACATCGTGACAGACTAACATCATTTTTAACAAAAGCTAGGGGAATGCTATAGACAGCATATTAGGATTTGGGGAAAGCATTGGACAAAGTCCTTCACAGTACGTTTATGTAGAATTCCTTGTGAGAGAATTGTGGTATAGTAAATAGCAATGGATTTGGAGTTAGGAAGACCCAAGTTTGAAACTTGACTCTCACACTTACTAAGTGGTTTGGTCACCTAACTACCAGTGACTTAACAATGGTCACCAAATCAACCAATGACTTGACTATTGCCAATAGCAATATTAACCTTAATTGCTACATCTGTAAAATGGAAGTGATAATAACAGGCACAGTGCATCTCACAGGGTATATAATGTATATGAAGTGCTTTGGAAATTTAATCATTCTCTATATATCAATTATTATAAGATGGTGACACATGGGCTGAATGACAATAGAATTCTTGTATATCATTTCAGAACTCATGGAATGGCCTGACTGAGAAAGCATAATGAATAGTGTTGATTTGGACTCAAGGCTCTCATGGGGTGCCTTTGCCTTGTTCTGTTTCCTAGAGGCTGAGGGAAGAATTGAGGAGGATACAGAAGCTGTCAATCCGTGAGACTGCAAATGCAGATGTTCCTCCAAAATGGTGAAATGAGGAGCACAGGTGGATGTAGAAGGGAAAGACGATGAATTCGATTTTGACATGTTCCTTCTTAGGTCTTCAGAGGCAGCTTGTCATGGTGAATAGAGAGTTGGCATAGAACCCCCAAAAGCCTGTGTTCAAATTCTGCTGCTGACACATGTTCACTGAATGATTCTGGGTCAGTCCCCTAGCTTCTCAGCACTCTACATCAGTCATATTAAATTCTAATAGGAAACAGACCACTAATTTGAACATAAGGAAACTTGAGGCTGCATATTTGTTAATTTTAAGATTTAATGCTATCTTTTATTGTCTTTTAATTTATTTTGTTAAATATCTCCTATTTACATTTTAACCTGATTCCACAGCACTTAGGCTGCATATTTGCTGCTACAAAGAAGAGGTTGAACTGCATTGGCAGAGTGAGTCTCACTTGGGAGGAAATTTTTACCTGGGAGGTCTCAGTAGTGAAAAAATCACAGGTGGATAGAATACTGGACTTGGAGTCAGGAAGACCCAAGTTCAAATGTGACCTCAGACATTTATTAGACTGGGCAAGTCATTTAACCTCTTTCTGCCTCAGTTTCTTCATTTGAAAATGTAGACACTAATAGCATTTACCTCCCAGGATTTATGTAAAGACGCAATGAGATAAGGTGTGTAAAGCACTTTACAAACCTTAAAAGCACTAATAAGTGAGAGTTTTCCTATCCCTATTGAGATATAAGATGAACTTGACTTCTGAATTCTCTTTTGGTTGAAAATCTCAATGATTCTATTCTACCACACATAGGTAGGCAAGATTTGATACTAAGGCCTGAGGTCTCCGAGCATAGTCCTCTTTTCAATTAGACTCCATGGTCTCTTTCACAGGTGTCTGACAAAGCATTGACAAGATCCACAGGGGTTAGCCCTCTTTTTTAAAGCTATTTTTTATTTCATTCCTTTCTCAAAAAAGAGAACAAGGTGAATTTTTTAGCAAAAAAAAACTAAAAAAACCATCGGGGGAAGCTGGGTGGTGTAGTGAATAGAGCACTGGCCCTGGAGTCAGGAGGACCTAAGTTCAAATTCAGCTTCAGACACTTAATACTTAACTAGCCATGTGACTTTGGACAAGTCACTTAACTCCAAATGCCCCTCCAAAAAGAAAAAAAAATCATACAGATATAAGTATTTATTTGGTAATTGTTTGGGGACCACTCTCAAACATCTTCAGAGGAACCACCTATAGGGGATAAGCTTCTGCCATTGGTCATTCAGATGCAACTTTCAGATGCAGCAAATTCTGGTAAGTCTAGTTCTAAGTGCAGATTTGGATAGAGTGAAAGATTTAGTTTACATGATTCACTGATGTTAGTAGAAGACAGTGCAAAGACTGACTGGCCTGGGAATACAGAGGTCTGTGGCAGACTTCAGAAGCCATGCAAAATTGGATCCTGACAGAAATTTTAATTTGGTTCAGTTTTGCTTAGTGGCTCTAGCTAGAGCATAAAGCAGTCTATTGTTGCAGCAGGAGTTAGACTGTAAGCCCTGATGGGAAGGTCAGACCTACTCAGGGAGTGAACTCTTTCCTAGAGTGTATCTGGTTGGTGCTGTGCCCACCAAAAGGTAGCAGTGAATTTCAATTAAAAGCAAAAAAAAAATTGAACACAATGTCAGGCCCCTCCAATGTTTGTAATCACTTGCAATTTGAAATTAAAAGACTTCTTGAGCTTGGGGAGAAATAGAGCGGCGGAGGGGGGGGTGAAGATCCACAGGGGTTCTCCATTGTGACCTCAACCTTAAAGAGAGTGGGTCCAGACTGAGAGTCCCCTATTGGATCTTAAGGGTCCTTGGCTTTCAACACTCAGCCCCAAAATATTGCTTGAGGGAGGCCCAGTTTTATCACCTAATGAAATTAGGATGTCACTTCAGAGAAAAGCTGACAATATACGAAATGCCTTTGTCCCCAAGGAAGGAAATCTACAGCATGACCCAGACTAATGGTGTTGAATGATCAGTGAAGGATTTCTGCTATTTCTGACTCGTTTGACTGGAGGCAAGGGAATTTGTCTAATGAACTTCTTATATGGTGGAGTTTATTTTCACAGGGTGAGATCTAGGTCTTTCGGGTGGAAAGCTTCGCAGACTTGTGAGAACACCTCAAAAGACACCCTTCTTGTTGTTCTTTGTTGCCCTTGACTCCTAAAATATTTCTCCCTAGGGTTGCTCAGGCCCAGAGATGCCAGAAACAGATGCCATATGGGTATATATAGATATACCCTAAGTTCTAAGCACTAACTGCTCCTAAAATCAAAGCTAGAAATTCGGCCTTGAAGAATTTCCAGAAGAACTGGAATTTCCAGTTCTCTATAAAAAACTACAGACTCATAAAATCCAAGAAGTGGAAGGGGCCTCAGACATCATGTATTCTGACCCTGTACCTCAGTAGAATGTCCTCAGAAAAGTGCTCATCCAACCGCGGCTTGAAGATGTTCATTTATGGAGATCTCACTCTTTCTAGAGGCAACCCATTCAATTTCAGGACAGCTCTTGGTAGGAAGTTGGTTTGGGGTTTTGTTTGGTTTTTGCTATATCAAACCACATTCTGCCTCTAGGGGATGTAGCAAAATTATACCCATTTTTAGCTTTTCTCTCTGTCACTATTTCTTTATCACTTGAATTTGTCCCTGGTCCAAGAATTCCTCATAACAGTTCTGTTCTAGGTCTAAGCAAAACTAATCTATTCTCGCTTTCCTATTACGCCTCTTTAAGTTCTTGAAGATAGCTCTCATGTCCCATTAGGTTCTCTCTTCTCCAGGTAAACATCTGTAGCTCCAGCTCTCATATGATAGTTTCATGTCTCCAGCACCCTGTTTGTTCTCCTCTGGACTAACTTCTATTAATCAATGTCATTCCAAAACTATGGTCCTATAATGTAAGCCACTCCCCCTGCCTGGCCCCACTCCATGAAGCATCTCCCAACTGCGTGAAAAACCTGTCTATTCTGCTCTTTGTCTGACTAGACAGTTCAGGACTTACCTGATTGCCTAATATCTCAGTGGGGAGGAGAAAGTGAGGCTGGTGATCTTGCACAGCCCTTCCTCCTTCAAAGTAAACTTCAAGTCATGTCATGATCTCCCTGATGTCATGGTCCTCTTTGAGAACAAAGGACAAACACAATATCTCAGTGACTTTTTTTTCCTAAATGAATGACAAAGCATTTATTAAGCACTTACTATATTCCAAAGACTGTTCTAAGCACTGGAGGTATAAATACAAAAGTGAAAGCAATCTCTGCCTTCAATGAACTTAGACTCTTTTAGAAAATCTAATAATATTTTTAGCAGCCATTTGTTTTTCTCTCCATTCTCCCAATTTCAAAGAAAATATCCTTCCACCAAATATGAATAGCCAAACAAAGTTTTCCCATTTTTTGTGTCCAAAAATTCACCATCATTTCAGGTGGGCAGCATAGATGTGAATCAGTGCTTAGGAGCATGGCTGGGGTCTTTTAGAAAAACTTGGAATGATAGAACATTGGATTTGGAATGAGGAATGTCTGGGCTTATTTCTACTCAGACATTTACTATGTGTATAATCTTGTTTGTACATATTAGTTTGCATGATGCCTTCCCCATTAGGTTATAAACTCCCGGAAGGCAAGAACAGTTTTTGCCTTTGTTTATATCCCCAGTACTTAACCCAGTGACTGGAACATAGCACCTACTGAACTCCTGACTTGTTGTCTTAATCTTTATGACCCCGGCTAAGGCACTAAACATCTATGTGCCTCATTGTCTTTATCTGCAAAATGAAGAGGTTGAACTAAATGACCTCCACAGTCTCTTCATCTTCTACATCTATGATCCTATGACATATGGAGAAGATAAAGGATCAGAGGGAGTGCTGGATAGAGTGCTGGCCCAACTGGCATCAGGAAGACCTAGACTGAAATTTGGCCTCTGACAATTGCTAGCAGAGTGTCCAACAAATAACCTGAACTCTATGTGCCTTAGGCAACTCCCTTGGTCTCAATTCAACAGACATTGTTAATTGCATATGGGGTTTCATTAGTAGGGAAGCTCCCTATGCTGATGATATTACCAATCTTTTCCATGTTGCCACATGTGATTATGAAGAGGTAGGAAATGACCAAGAATTTCACATGACGTGGAGAAGGGTAAGATCCAACACACCCTAACTCCCCTTTCCCTACACTCTTTCCAGTTTACCATTAAAATTATTTTTAAAAAAACAGCCTAATACCTAAGTGCAGGAATCTCTCTGTTCCAGCCCATGCCCTTCAAGGGGAGCAGCTCAACATTAATGCTAACAGATAGTCAAATTAATTAACTATTATGAGCCTAGAAAAAGACCCCGGGTGTGCTGAAGCTCATTAGCTGTCTGGTTGGATCACACCACAGGGTGGGATGTGAATTTGTTAAATGGCAGGCTTGAGAGGGTGCTACAATGTAACCTGTCTGATTATATTAACAACCTATCAATCCAAGTTGCAAAATGGCACATGGCCTTTTTCTTCCCCAGCCCTGGGCTTGATGTTGAGAGGAAGCAGCACTGACAGATGGGAAAATCCACAGATTGTAAGCAATGGCGGGGGATTCAGAAAACCGGAGACTTAACTCTTGGCCCTGGGTTTGGTTTCTGATTTAGTTCATATGTTATGGCTCTTGAGTATCTGAATCAAAGTGAACATTCCTGGGCTCCAAAAAACATGAGTCCTAGAACCTTTAGCAAACCTTTGGGTTTCTCAGAGCAATAGGGTAGTGGGTCTAAAGATAAACAGATGAAATTGATTATCATTTCTATGATATTAATTAAGGAGCACCACTAGGACACCACTCCTGTTCTTCCCACCCCACCCCCTAAAAAACAAATCTTCTCAAGGCCACTGAAATAGACATGTCCAAACACATGGAAAGGATGTTAAGAGATACTGTTAAGGATGCAGCTGTTTCTGACCTGACAAATTCTTCACCACTAAATCCTCCTGTGTTCCACATAACCAAAGCCCCAGATAACTCAGCAGCATAGCATATATAAGAGTGTACCTCATATCTACTTCTTTACATCATGACTAATGTGAAAATAAATGAATGCTGAAGTAGAGTCTATATCAGATTGCACACCATCTTGGGAAGGGGGGAGGAGAGAAAGGGGGAGAAAAACTGAAACTCAAAATCTCATGGAAGTGGATGTTGAAAACTAAAAATAAATTAATTTAATAAAATAAGAGTGCACTCAACATAGAAAAAGAGAAATTCAGATTCAGAGAAAAATCTCTGAAAACACCAGACATCCAGTCACACCACATGTCCTGTTTCACCTAACTGACATATTCCTCTCCTTCAAAAACAGATGCCTCTGCCACAGAAGTATAACAGACCATCCTTAGACTTCAGTAAAGAGGCTCTATGTGAATCTTCTTCAATGTATTGGCTGCAAGTAGCAGCAATGTAGGAGAAAGAAGTGTCAGTGCCTTCCCACTCTCACAAATCAAATTCTTTGCCTTCCTGATTTTGCTTATATGTGGATATTGAAATTCCAGATATTGTCATTTCAAGAAATAAATTCAGTTCAACAAGCACTCAATCTCTATTTGGTTTGAAGTACTGTTATCTTTCAAAGTGTGAATAGTCCTATGAAGTTTGCTACATTAAACTATTTTCATCCATTAATACCTTTGGGTGTATCCCTTTCCTGGAAATGAGCAATCTAGTCACCTAGTAAGAGCTTGGAGGAGGTCCTCATATGTATTAGAATATTCATAGCAGCAATTTTTGTGATAACAAAAATTGGAAACAAAATAGATGCCTGTCAATTGGGGAATGGCTAATAAATTATAGTACATGAATGCAATATTATTATGCTATAAGAAATGACAAATAGGATCATTATAGAGAAGCATGGAAAGGTTGACATGAACTGATACAGAATGAAGTAATCTGAGTCAAGAAAACAACACACAAAATGATAGGTGGTGCAGTGAGTGGGTAGAGTACCTACTTGGAGGCAAAAAGAGGAGTTCCAATCTGGTCATAGACAGTAGCAAATCATTTAACCCTGTTTGCCTAAGTTTCCTCATCTAAAAATAAGTTGGAAAAGGAAATGGCAAACCCCTCTAGTATCTTTGTCAAGAAAACCCCAAATGGGGTCACAGGGAGTTGGACACTCCTGAAAAACAACAAAAAATAATGGAAATCAGGAATGTAATTAGACAACCATAAAACAATCAAAAGTGGATATTGCAAAATTATAAAAATCAAATTTGGTTCCGAAGAAGAGATAGAAAAAGACATATTCACCCCATTCCTTTGCAGAGACAGATGTTCTAAAAGTGTTATATATTACACATATTTTCATACTTTACTTGATGTATTAGTTATGCTGTTTATTTCTATCTTTAAAAATATTATTTGCTACATGGGTTGATTCTTTGGGAGGAGGAACTAGAGGGACTCTGGGGAAATTACGGTGATATAAAAACATACAAAATTTTTTTAAAGAGCCTGGGTGAGGAAGAATCCAGAGTGCTACATTTTGGGAGATGTGTCCCATAAGGGCAAGTGTTCAGAAGGCTACACTTCCTGGGGAATTCAAACTCTAGCAAGATAGTATGGTGGGAGTTCAGTATAACCTGTCAAAAGATCAGTGATGGAAGGTCCTGGGAACCTGTGGGTGAGAAAAGAAGGGAAGTGGGAACATACAACAGGCAGACTCCCATTTCACCATTTTGATGCTGAGACACCCTGTGTTAATACTCAACTTTCAAACTAATCTGTGATTTTATCTATGTGTCCATTCCTGAAGATCATAACCCATCCATACCTGCCCATCCTATGTAATTTTTATCTATGTCTTTTCATGAGTTCACAAAAAGGAGGCTTTTTCTCTTACTCTTGACATTGAGAGAATGTCAGTTGAGTATGAATGGCATCTATCAGGTATTATATGCCACGTGACCAGTTAATCTCCACTTTTGATAATGTAAATGTTTGAAGACATCTTTTACTACATTTCTATAATTTCTATAATTCACATGTTATCCACATGTGAGAGGTGTTCACACCCACAAATGCACTTTCTCTTTGCCTTCTAAATCAGACTCATTTTTGGATCTTTGGAACCTGAAGTTTTACATGACTCATCATACAATGACAACAATAGAATATTAGCCATCAGAAATTAGGCCTTATTTTGGTTCCCAATTGCAAAAGATCTTTGCAATTTTCCAAGAAAGTCCATCCTACTCTCTCCTTTTTTTATAATTTTGAGTCCAACACATTGTCTATTTGCAGTAGCTGCACAAGCTGTATCTATCAATGGATGAGCTAAGTTTTCCATCTAACTGTGTTCCCGGATGATAGGTATTCTTTATCAATTTGTTTTGTCTTCTGGTAACATTGGTCTAAATATTGTATTTATTTTAGTTTGTTCTACTTCTTTAAGTCCTATGTGTGCCATATTATAAGTGTATACCCTATTTGGGATTTTGCTCTTGGAAATGGGAAGTAGTGGTTTCCACTCAGGGGACTCAGGGCTGCCATTGTTTAGGGATGTTGGTTTCCTTGGACAATATTTTGCCTATTGGTGTTAGGAGTTACTGAGCTTAGGAGTTACTAATTTAGAGGAAACTCATTGAAGTAGGTATAAGGGCCTATACATACCTGAAGGAAACTACAACAAAATGTGTCATTTTAATTCTTTATGGAACCTAGATCCAGAAAATCACTATTGTAACAAAATCTTCAGTCTGATCCCAGGACCACTTTTCTTTGTTCATATCTTAGCTGTATAATACTGGCATTGAATCCCATTTCTAATCTGGGCACCACTTTCTGTCTCTGACTCTCTCTCTCTCTCTCTCTCTCTCTCTCTCTCTCTCTCTCTCTCTCTCTCTCTCTCTCTCTTTCTCTTTGCATTATCTCTAACTCTTCACCATCACCCCCAAGATATTACCTTGACTTGCCCTTCAGCCTGAGGAGCTTCATCTTGTGTCATGGTAAATCCTCAGTCCCAGCTCACAGCAAGCCCTATCCCCTAAGATGAGTGTTGGGAGGAATAATACATGTGGATTTTTTGATCTGCCTTATGAGGTTCCCTGAGGGGTAATTCTGCTACTACTCCTTGGACACTGAGGCTGAAACATAAAGGGTAGGTGGGGAGAAGAAGGGGGTTTGGGAAGACAATTTGGCTGAAAATACAGAGTAAAGGCATTCCAAAATGCCTAAAATGGTGGATGTTGCCCTCAAGAACTAGTCCCAGGAACAGTGTAGACATCATCTCTTATCTACCTATTGTTCCAATTATAATCGGAAATCAGAGGTTCTGTATACTCCTGTTGAATAGAGAATACATTTGGGAGATATAGAGAAAGCCTGTGTCCCAATCTGGATCAAGTTCTCCTAGATTTTTGTTAGTTTTCTCAAGGAAAACTGACAGAAAAGGCGGTTGGTCCAAACTGAAGTTATCAAGTGGATAGAATTTGTCTTGTGGTTCCCAGACTACTTATTCTATGCCCACTTACTCTGTCATTTACTCGTTCCTCCTGTATCTTTTTTCCTCCTATCCACTTCTAAAATGTCTCCTAAATCCTTGATTCACATGGAATGACCAAAGACAACTTTAAGTGAGGACCCTTCTCAGCCAGATTTGCCTTTTCAATAGTTATAGAAGCTTTAAGCTAAAGCAGTGATGTTTTGAGAGGGGGATTTAAGGCATCAGCCAGTGTTTAGGGGTATGAGACCTTCCATAATCCCTGAAACCAGATCTATATTAGAATTTTTCCTTCTCTGTTCATATGGAAAAGGTGGCCTCTGGGACAGAATGCTAACTTGTCTGAATTTCCATGTAAGTCAGTGGATACGTACATGTATTAAAGGTGGGAAGTTCAATTAATTCTTTCAGTGGTTCCCAGAAGGTTCATTCCTTGGAAGGGGAAAAGAGACATCCTTCAGCCAGATTTTTACCAGGACTCAGGTGCTGGATACTGGTCCTCAGTGAAAGGAGAAAGGAATAAGTATTTATTAACCCTCTGCCATGTGTAAGCACCTTACAAACACTTCATTTGATCTTCACAGCAACCCTATGATGAGGGAAGTATTATTATCCCCATTTTAGAGTTTAGAAAAATGACTCAGAGGTTAAGTGATTTGTCTATCTAGTGTCTAAGGTCAAATTTGAACTCAGACCTTCTTGACTCCAGGCTCTGTGTCCTATCTGTTCCATCACCTCTCAAACATTTTAAAAACTACCATTGGAATTAGGACCATTTTGTTAATAGCATTCCTCTGGTGGACACACTTCAATTATAAATATTCTAATAGCCTTGTGAACTTGAGTTATTTTAGTTCAAGCCACTATTTGTCTTAATAGGTCATTGTTTAGTCAGAGTATAAATGCATTGTGTGCAGAATTGATAGATAGGTAGATAAACAGATAAATAGATCACTTTGGGGACATTTTTGGTCACAGACAAGTATACAGATTTTTAAAAATGCTTAGCATTAAGAACTTAGCTCCCATAACTTATAATAGCCATAATAGTCTATATTATATCATATTATATTATGTTATATTGTATCACATCGTGTATATTGTATCACGCCATATCAAGCTGTATCACATTGTACCATGTCATATCATATCATATCATATCATATCATATCATATCATATCATATCATATCATATCATATCTAGGACTTTGTAATGGTAATGGAGATTTTAAGATCTTCCCTGCCCCTTGTATTGGCAAGCAAACAAGTACTTAGCACTTTGTTTCAAGTTCGTTAAGAAACAGAACTTGTGAATCCAACAGTGGGAGGAACTTACTGATGCAACAGGAAGGGGTGGGGCAGGGAGGAGCTAATGATCATATATATAAGGAGAGGCCCAGGTTGGAGAGAAAGGAATTAAGAGCTGAATTGAGAACAGAACTTGTCGTGGCAGAATGGAGAAGAGAGAAGAACTGAGAAGGGAGCTCTTGTGGTGGAGAAGGAGAAAACTTGTGGTATCCTGACACTCTATGTTTGTTTGTTTTGTCTGTGTTGCTGTTTGTTTGTGATACTTTCTACAGAAGCCCTGGGATATTACTGGAAGCCCTGAAAGAGGATTGTCTGTTTACAGAAGTCCTGGAGGAGAGTTTTGGATGTCTTGGGACTTTACTGATGATTTGTATTGACCTCTTGGACCTTGTTTGTGGGTCTTTAGTGACTTCTGTGTTAGTGATTTGTGTTGACCTCTTGGACCTTGTTTGTGCATCTGTGTTGATTTCTATACTGATGATTTGTGTTGAATTCTCAGACCTTGTTAATGGTCTGTGTTAATTTCACAGGCAGATAGTGAATTGATGATGGTGGTGGCAATGTTTATGAATGTTATATAATTTATATGTAATAATAACTTTACTATATGATATATTGAATAATTATTAAATAATTTAATTAAAATTAAATAATAAACGTATTATGCATATTAATTATATATAATATACCTGTGAAGAACTTGAGATGGACTGGATACTGTGAGCTTCGATATGGAATGGGAACTGGACAAGGAACTGGACTAAGAACTGGACAAAGAGCTGGACAAGGAACTGGGAGCTGCCCGCCTTTGAACCCAAGTGACAGCTGTGTAGACTTGGACAGGAACTGAGACCTTGGAAGACGAACCATGGAAGCTGAGATCCAGCCTCAAGTCAAGATTGTAAGATCTCTTCTTGGGTACCTGATTCTGACTGAGAAGATTATGATTTACTATGACCTAGGGGTGGAAAACTTTGACCTTTGTACTTTGTGTCCATTAAGGAGACAAGCCCCCTTAAGGAGGACTGAATTAAGGATTTACTGAATGATTTTATTTTGTGTCCCTTAGGGACTCAGGCCTCCTTAACAATGATTGAATTAAGGATTTACTAAGTGATTGAGTTACTAAATGATTGTACTTTGTTTAAACGATGTGGCCACTTTGGTGAAAACTATGTGGCCATTTTAGTGATAAGTTATGTCATAACATTGTGAATTTGATTTCTGTGAATATTTTGCCTTAATTTACTGATGAAAAAATAGAAAGTTCACTATACTATGTGATCAGAACCTTGAAGCTGTTCACAGCAGCAGTCCTCTGGAAAGCTGCTTGTGCTTGGCTTTACAGACTTCCCTGGATTCATGAGGGACTTACCTGAGGTCACACAAACAAAAGGAAGAGAAGGTGCCTATGCAGAAGGAAAATGAACAGGGCTACACTTCATGGAAGGAAGAAGATAAAATGTTGTTGTTATTGAGTCATCTTTCAGTCATGTCCAACTCTTCAGTGACCCATTTGGGATTTTCTTTGCAAAGATATTATAGTGGTTTGGCATTTTCTTCTCTAGCTCATTTCATGATAAGGAAACTGAGACTGAGTAAGTTGCCCAGGGGCATGTGTGAAGCTAGATTTGAAGTTAGAAAGAAGGCCCAGCTGTCTGTCCACTGTATCATGTAGCTGCAGGTTGAGATTCAGATACTAAGCATTACCAAGAAGAGAGAACAAAGCAGCAACAATAGTTTTCTTTGGGTTCTATAGCACAGTAAATAGCTCCCATGGAAGATATGTATGTGGAATGGTTCTTTTTTTCTAGTATATCTCATTCTACTTCTCTATCTGGAATGACAAAGATTAATTACCTTGATACATACCTAAGTTAGACAGTGACACAAAAGATCATTATATAGAACTTGGGGATATTCAAGAAATAATGGAATTGAACTTATGAAACCCAGAAACTACCATCTGACCTGCTGATGCCCTTTTTCCATCTCTCTGAAGCAGAAATCAGTTTCAAGTATCATCTTCTCAATTAGAGTGTGAACTCCTTGAGAACAGGGGCTGTCTCCCTTTTTTCTTCATATTTCTGATACTCAGCATAGTGTTTTGCATATAGTAAAAACTTAGCAAATGCTCCACCCTGCCCCATTCATTCAATGAGTAACCTATTGGGCAAGGTTGTAGTAGATTGTGAAGGGGAAGAAGGGACCACTTTCAGGAACCAGTCACTATGACTTGTGTTATTTAGTTTTTGGTTTGAGAATTATAGACTGGTATTGTTTTTAGGAACCTACTTTCTTTTAATATTTTTTATTCCTAGATAAAGTTTGTCTCAAGAATTATCCATTCATGCAATGTGTCCTAATACTAACCAAAAGGTATAATAGTCAGCTCAGTGGTCAACCACATTTGGGCTGTTTCTTTCAAGGGAGAGAAGATAATAAGCTCTAGGAAAGTCCAGTTTCCACCTGTAATGGGACCATGTCTCTAATACTTCCCACTGCTCTGATGACCGGACACAGATTTGATATTTAGATGTGGCACACAGTACTATTATTATGACTTAGTAAGACTTCAATAAGCACTCCAGTAAGCAGCCTGCTAACAGTAGGCCCCTCTAAGAACAGAGGATCAGGCAAGGCTGAGAGAAAGAGAATTTAAGGGATGCATTTATTTTTACTTAAGCCAAGGTTTTTAGAATCGGAAGAGTGGGCTGAGTCTGAGGTCATAAAACTGAGTAGGAGTAAATGGAATCATAGACCATTTGAGCAGGGTTGGAGTCAGAGCCAAGATGTATCTGAGTAATGCAGAATGAGAGTTAGGTCAACTGATAGGATTCTGTGGGTATTAATTCCCTTTGATCAAATTTAGTTTCTTGGCCATCATAGCTCTCTCAAGGTCTTAAAGGGCCAGAACTTCATCATCTTCCAGGATAGATGCAAATGATGTCAAGGTCTGATGATGTGGAACTAAAAAGAAAGAGATGAGAACATAGGAAGAGGCAGCAAAGACACAGACTCTCTGTGGCTGAATATGTAAGACTTGGGTTCTGAATAGGTTAATGCTAAGAAAATTCATCATGCTAAGTGGTAGACAGACTAATAAAATCTGAGAATTGAATGAGTGAGGGGACTCACATCTGCTAAAGGAGAAGGGAATATAGCCATCATTATTCCAAGACTCAACTGGCACTTTCCTACCTTATTGATCTTCCTTGAATCTGCTACCTTTTTAGATTTCTGGTACTGACCTTTGAAAATCTTACCAGTTATTATATTCATTTTCTTATACTAAATTCCTATTGCTTGCTCTTTTGATCTCTGGTGTGGCTCATTGTACTGCTACCATTTCCTTTACTTCTCTGAGGCAGGTTATCATACATGTTAATCCCCTGCTGATATCATTTCATGCCCAAACCAAACCAAAAGCTACATTCCTTTTTTAGACAATGAAAGAACTACCTATATCCCTCAAGACCTGCTGAGTGTTGCAGATGAAGAACACCATCCTCCATCAACAATTGAACCAAGTTCGATGAAGAATTAGCCTCATGTTCAGAGAAGGTGTCATTCATGGCTTGTCCTGTCATTTAATTCATTTCAATAAACCTTTTGTTAAGGGTAAGATTGTCAAAATGACTTGCTTCTTCTCGTGTTTGGAGAGGAGCTCTATTAAAATAGTTTGGTTCATTTGTCTACCTACAACTTACTCTTTCACATACATTATGGTTTCCAAGTCTGGTTCTGATGTGGTTTTGAGAGGTTCAACAGCCCCTCAAGGACCAGAGAGCAGGGCAGGATCATCTGGAATTAATTCAAAACTCAAGCCATCTTTAAGTCAAATTGGCAAAGGTTTATTTTTACAGTATTCAGAGGGAGAAAGTTCTTAAACTTTACTTAAAGGTTAAAGTTTATATAGGGAAAAACTATAGTAAAACATGTGCCAAGTATGCTAATGAGGTGATTCAGAGTGGGGATTAGTGGGTGGTTAAGGTGTGGTCAGTTCTTAAAGAAATATGCAATTTTTGTATTTACTGCACAGAATTTTACCCAGAGTTAACCAGGAAAAGCCCAAAGTGGGGCCACAGGGAGGTATAGTTTTAGATCTACTACATCATATTAATTAGTGGTCAGAGCCCACTGAGGATTGACCAGTCTGCCAGTAATCAATGTCTTGTTTGATAAGATAAATGTAGGGAGTATACATATGTCTTAAGTCTAGGATACACATAATGAGGAGTCCAGGATGCATATAATGAGGTAGGGAGTTGGCATAGATAGTTCAGTGGGTACCGAATATCTTTATGAACCAGGACAAAGCCAGTTCAAATTAATAATTTCCACACGTGCGGTTTGTTACTATACCAGGGAGAGAGGTAAGTGTGTTGTTGGGACCTACTGATGAGTAATTGCTAGGCATAGTGTCCTGGGACTGGGGATAAACTTGCCAGGGACAGTGTTTTGAGGCTAGGGAGAAATGATCTTGGAAGTGGGGTCCAAACAAGGCACCCAAGCACCTCATCAGTTCTTCCTCACACATACATTTTGCACCAGGGTTATAGATGGAAAACAACTTGTGGTAGTTAGAGTTTATTCAGATTCACTTATAATATACCCTAGAGTAGGGGATCTTAACCTTTTTGTGTTATGGGCTCCCTTTTAAGCACATAAAATAAAATGCATATAGGAAACTGATTATATTAAAATACAGTTATAATTTTTTTTAAAGTTCGCTGACGTCAGGTAATCAACACAGAGGCTGTCAAATAAAAATGAAAAACCTAACCGTCCTTCAGACCCTCCCCCACTCCCACTCCCACCAGTCAGTTAGTTAATAAACATCTATTACCACGAGTCAGTTTGTGCTGAGCACTAGGGGTGCAAAGAAAGGCAAAATACCATCCCTGACCTCCAGGAACACAACAATATAATCTAATCACAGATATTCCAGGAGCTCGTGTGTGTGTGTGTGTGTGTATGGGGTCTGGCTGGCTGCCTGAAACTTGGGTCTCAACCTTCCTGGAAACTAGTAGACAGGGCAATATGATCATCCTCATTTATTCATAAAGGGAGCTCTATGATCTGCCGATTAGAATTATTACCTTTGCTGCACATTCACTGTTTTGTGTGTGTGTGTGTGTGTATGTGTGTGTGTGTGTGTGTGTGTGTGTGTGACAGGCTTTCCTCAAACTCCAACTGCCTGCATTGAACTCTTGCCTACCCTATAAATTATGCATAGGTAAATGCACTACATATTCCAAAGTGTACCAGTCCCTGGGAGACTGGGAAAACCAATGAGGGGTCTGATTACAACCTACATATCCTGAGGGGGATAGAGTTCTTTCACCAAAGATCTCTCAGCAAGCCATGGTTTCAAAAATGCTCTGGAGAAGTGATTCACAGAAGGGATGAATGGAATAAGCATTTATTAGGCACCTACTATGTGTCAAACATTGTGCTAAACACTTTACATAGCTGCATTGCCTTTAGTTGAGTGAAAAGAAGACATGGTTAGTATGCTTCCATCAAAAAGTGCAATGCATAGAACAAAAGGTTGAGCTGTGACCAAAGAGATTCCCATGGAGTTTTAGGCCTGGGGTTGGAAAGAGTTCAATTCAAATCCAACCTCAGATGTTTACTAGTTGTGTGACTCCAGGCAAGTCACTTAACCTCTGTCAAATGGGATAATGAGTAAGTAAGGAATACCAGCACTGTATGGTCAAGAAGAAGAAGAATATTAAAGGATAAACACATTGTTGTGATCCTTGGAGACTCTGAGAGTCATTTATTGTTATTTCCTTGTGATCCTTGAGGTGTTAGTTTGTTTTCTAGAGCCCTACTTGGGCTATTGCTCTCTACATAAAATCCTATCTGAAGACAATGGATTTCATAAAGAACTGTTGCAGAGAGAAGGGGGATGGGACTAAATTCAAACCTAGTCCTGGCTTCTTAACCAGCCTTCAACATGATGTCTTAATTTCCAAGATGCACAGGAAATGTATCCCAAGATTTTTGAAGAAGCCACTGGTTACCTTTATAAACTCTTTCTGAAGCTTCTATCTATGGAAAGAGTCTGATGATGTTGGCCTCTGGTTACATGTGCCTTAAAGCCTTTCCCAGGTTGGCCTTAGAGAACACTTTCCTCGTTGCTTGGACAGGTGGTTATCTCTGAAAATTATGTGTAGCCCTTGTTTTGGTGTGAAGCAATGCCTGAAATAAAAGGGCTTCTGGAAGAATGGCAATAGGATCTCTAGGGATAAGAGAGCAGAAGAGGATTCAATGTCTTTCAGCCTGAGGACTACAAAGAGTGAAAATTAGACAGTCTGGGTCTTGGAGAAATGAATGCGGTGAGAGGTACAGTAGAAAGAATGATGGGTTCAAGTACCAGTTCTTCCATTTACTCTCCTCAATTTTTCTTGGGGAAGTTCACTTTTCTGGACTTCAGTTTTTTCATCTACAAAATGAGAGGGTTGGATTAGTTGACCTCTAAGGGACTTTGTAGTTCAGCCTCTATAAATCTATAATCTTTTTTATGGGTTCTTGCACTTCTTGTGTAATATTAGAGAAATTTATAAGCCTCAGTTTTCTCAAATGAGTTTTTATGTGGACAAAATGAAGGACTGCATATGAAACTGTTGTAAATTTATAATATGGAGAATTCTAATGTTCATGATTGGGCCTTGTGAATCCTGTGAACTAAGAAAATAATATGCCTGGAAGTTAAGCCAAGTGAAGATGAGGGGTCATTATCTTGGATATTCATAAAATTTGCACATGGTGCTAGGATGCTCATTACAGACTGTAAAGGGGCTCTACTATAAGGATTATGACTCTACCAGGTGTGCCTCCGCTAGGTTGTTGGAAAGTCAGGGATTGTCATATCAGTCCTTCTTTACAATGAGGTCTTGTGACCAACTCCACCTTATCACCAGAAAATTTGTCTCAGAAGGGACCTACCCACATGGTGACATAAGCCTGACTTTAGTTTTGACTTTACTTTCCCTTTTTAATCAATCATGCTTGATTGACTTATCTTTTAACTTAGGTTTCCCCCTACAACACCCTTGACTATGTTAAAAAATGTTGTTTTGTCCCTTGATCCTGATAGCTTACCATCTTCTCTGATATCTAAGTGTTCGTTCCAGTTGTCTATACCATCTCTAATTAATACATATTAGCAGATTTTCATGGATCCCATTCTTCTCAGACTGCACTTCCTTCTGCCTGACTTCCTTGACTTCCAAGTAGCCTATCCCTTCATAACTTCCTGCCCAAGTCAAGCTCCAACACCTGAACATCTGATTTCCATCAGGTAGTGGTCCCAGATTTCAAACACAGCCTTTATTGACAAGCAACTCTTTCTTTTAAATGGAAATTCAACTTTACAGAGTTTAGCAAGTGGTAGAAATAAGCACCAAAGCTACAATGTTATTGGGTTCATTTGGATCTGGAACATAACATTCCCCTCTCCTTTATATTTGCTGAATCCTAGCATCTCCATCCACTGGGCAGAGTTGTTCTGGATGTGGATTAACTAAGAATGGGGCAATGGTGAGTTAATATTTAAGTATTTCAAAGATCCATAGGTCTGAGAGATTACTAGAAGACTTGGTTCATTCCAGCAAGAAAGATCTCTCTCTCTCTCTCTCTCTCTCTCTCTCTCTCTCTCTCACACACACACACACACACTAAAATATTTATGAAAATATTTTGGTGCTTTCAAAAAAGAAAATTGGAAAAATCAGTACCCATTCAATGGATATGAATATAATGGAATATTGTCATGCTATTAGAAGTTATGAATATGAAGAATTCAAGAATTATGAGAAGACACATTAACTGATAAAAAGTGACAAAACCAAGAAAACAATACAAAAAAAGAATAAAATGTTATACAAAAATTAAAAGACAGCTGAATTAAAATCTATAACTATCATTGTATCGCAAAAGAGAGTGAAAAATGCCCCCTTTCAACTTTGCCAAACAGGTGGGGGATTTAATGCTAATTATATTGTCAGGTATAGTCACTGTATCAGTTTTACTTGACTGTTTTTCTCTAGTATGATTCTATGAGGATTAGGAGTATCAAAAAATATCTATGGCAAAAAAAAAATTTAAAATAATTACTAAAACAATAAAAAACATAATTAATTTCGTTGGGTTGAATGAGGGAAGTGAGGAATAACCTAGCTGTCCTTAAGCAGAGAACTATGGCAAAAAAAAAGCTGGGAATACCTTACAGGACCTTTGAATGACCTTATAGGTCAAGTAGGCCTGTAAATGAATCATTGGTTTTGTACAGACGCTTGTGGATTCCTACTCATACTGAGATGATACACTCCAGATTTCCATATAGTTCAGCTGAATTTATACTTTTCAAGTGTGAAGAGAATTCAGCAATATGAGAACATATGTTAATTCATGTTTTGATAATGAATAGAAATATCATCCAGGGAAAATGTCATATAATAATCTCAGGTCTAATTGGTCTCGAAGGATGTAATCTTGAAGTGCTTGAATGTTGTGGTTACATTATCTAAACCAATGGTATCATGGGGAAATATCTATGGAACATACAAAATGACATCTTCTGGTCATTTCCCTTCCTAGTTTTAGAATTATTGAAATGTAGTTGCAAGGAACCTCAACAATCATCTAGTCTAACTCCTGACTGAGCAGAAATCCCCTCTGCAATATCTTCAACAAATGATAATCCAACTTCTTCTTGAAGCCCTTCTGTAACTGTAAACATATTACATATCTTTTTATATTAATTCTATTCTATTTGATTTTCACTTCCTATCCCTCCCCCTCACATTGCAAAGGCATTTAGAATGCATTAGAAATATGTATCCATTAGTAATATGTACAATCGTGCAACCCAAATTCCCACACCAGTCATATCTGAAGAAAATAACAGGAAAAGAAACAATGAAAAAGAAGGAAAGGAAACACACTTCAGGCTATACTCTGGGTCCATCCGATCTCTATCTGGAGATGGTTTTTTCATCCTGAGTTCTTTGAAGCTGGTTGGTTACTGTGCTGATCAGAGTTCTTAAGTCTCTCAAAGTTGACTATTTTTACAATATTGTTGTTACTGTATTGGATAGATTGTTGAGATGGAGTCCAGAAGACAGTTCCAGTATGGCCCCAGATACTTACTAGCTAGAAAGGGGAGAAGGGGAAGAGAAAAGACAAGGAGAAAAGGGAAAAGGAGAAGAGAGGAGAGCAAGTCAATTAAGCTCTGTTTGCTTCACTTTCCTCAATGGAGATTATAATAACACCTACCTAACAAGGGTGTTATGAGAATCAAATGAGATATTTGTAAAAAGTGCTTGGCACAGAACCTGACTTCTAGTAGACACTTAATAAATGCACCCCTCCCCCCCACACACTTTCCCTTACACTTCACTTTACATTAGTTCAGATAAGTCTTCCTGGGGTTCTCTGAAACCATTTCCTCCATCATTTCTTTTAATAAATTTATTTATTTATAGTTTTCAACATTCATTTCCACAAGATTTTGAGTTACAATTTTTTCCTTTCCCCATCTTTCCCCTACCTTCCACCCCCAAATAGCAGGCCTACTGAATACCCCTTCCCCCAATCTGTTCTCTCTTATATCCTCCCCCTTCACCCCTCTAACTTTCTAGTAGGGCAAGATAGGTTTCTATACACCAGTACCTGTATGTCTTATTTCCCAGTTGCATGTAAAAAAACAATTGTTAAACATTTTTTTTTAAACTTTGAGTTCCAGATTTTTTCCCCTTCTTCCTTCCTCATCCACCCACACTGGGAAGATAAGCAATTCAATATAGATTGTCCATGTGTAGTTACCCAAATCATTTCCAGAATAGTTATGTCATGGAAGACTAATTATATTTCTTTCCATCCTATCCTGGCCCCCACTTATTCTATTTTCTCCTTTGACCCTATCTCTTTTCAAAAATGTTTGCTTCTAACTACCCTCTTCCCCAATCTGCCCTCCCTTCTATACTCCACCCTCTTATCCCCAACCCACCTATTTTCCTATAGGGTAAGATACCCAGTTGAGTGTGCATGTTATTCCCTCCTTAGGCCAAATTCAATGACAATCAGGTTGTCTCATTCCCTTTCACCTTCCTGCTCTTCTCCTCCATTGTAACTGTTTTCTGTTGCCTCTTTTATAGGAGATAATTTACCCCAATCTATCTCTCCCTTTCTCCTTCTTCCAATGAATTCCTCTCTCACCTCTTAATTTTATTTATTAGATATCATCCCTTCATAGTCAACTAATCCTGTGCCCTCTATCTATGTATACATGAACATACAAATGCCCACAATCACATATATATATATATATATATATATATATTTATATACATATATTTATATACACATACATCCTCCTATACATACATACATACATACATACATATATATATATATATATATATATATATATATATATATATATATTCCCTTCAGCTATCCTCATACTGAGAAAAGTCTTAGGAGTTACAGTTAGCTGGCAGAGTCAAGATGACAGAGTAGAAACAGAACCTCTGCACAGCTCTGGCTCCCACTACCTCCAATTCATGTAAAAGAGGACTCTGAACAAACTTTGGAACTACAGAACCCACAACTTGACACAAAGAAGCTAACCTCCCACTGAGAACAGTTCCACAGGCTGGGAAGAATCACCCAGCACAGCACTCTGGCAGCCAACCCCAGCCCTGCCTGAGCTGGAGGTTTTAGCCCCAGGGTGGGCCTTACCAGCTGGCAGCTGGAGGGACTCCAGATCACCAGCAGTTGTGGTGGTCCAGAATTATCAACACATAGATGCTAAGGACAAAGTGAGAGGGCAGTGCATTGTGGACTTTGGGATCCAGTAGTTGGGAGTGCATTGGCTTTTGCCCCCAGAGCAAGAAGCAGTTGAGGAGCCCTGGCCGTGCAACTGCCCCCATGTGGCAACTTTAGCTCCTGGCCTACATAGTGTAGGGGGACCAAGCAACCAGTCTGAGGCATAATCCCTCTTTCTTTAACCCGCTTAGATTTGGAATTTGGTCTAGGGTGGAGGTCCTGGGATGTGTGACCAGCTAGCCAGAGTGTGTGAAGGCTTGAGACAGGGCTTCCAACTAATACCTTTGGCAGTGAAGAAAAGCCCATTGTTTGGAACAAAGCTCCCCTGTCTGGTGGCATAGTCCTACTGAGGCAAAAAGCCCAGGGGCAAAGTGACTGAGTGGCAATGTGAGTAGGCAAAGGAAGCAAAATAAACAGAGTACCCCAACCTTACACTGCTAGTTTGGCAACAAAAAGGAACAAAGCATGGAATAAGAGGAAGACAGTAAAGTCAGAATTCCTGCACCAAAAGCTTCAAAGAAAAATACAAGCTAGTTGGAGGCCATAGATGACTTTAAGAAGCAGATAAGAGAAGTGGAGGAAAAATTGGGAAGAGAAAGGAGAAATATGAAAGAAAATTACAAAATGAGAGTCAACAGTCTGACTGAGGAAAATAACACCTTAAAAACAGACGAACTCAAATGGCAAAAGAGGCTCAAAAAGGCAATGAGGAGAAGAATGCTTTAAAAAGCCAAGTTTCCAGATGGAAAAAGAATCTCAAAAGCTCACTGAGGAGAACCATTCCTTCAGAATTAGATTGGAGCAAATGGAAGCTAGTGATTTTATGAGAAATCATGATGCTATTAAACAGATCCAAACAAATGAAAAAAAGAGAAGGCGACAGAGCCAAGATGGTAGAGTAGAAACAGCGCATCCAAGGAACTCTCCCCACAGATTACCTCCAAACTATGTAAAAGGGGAGTCTGAACAACTTCTGGAGCGCCAGCACCCACAGAACCACACAGAGAAGCTAACCTCCCACCGAGGACAGCCCAGCAGCCCTGCAGGAAGAACCAGCACAGCACTCTGGGAGTCGGCAGGGCAGAGCGCAGTGAGCGGGGAGCCGAGCACAGGTCCACCTGAGTCTCGGTTTTAGCCCCAGGGCGGCCAGGCCCGCAGCCGGGTGGAGGGACCCCAGAACACCAGTAGCAGTGGCGATTCCAGAATTATCAACATAGACTTACCTAGGACAAAGTGAGAGGTTAGTGCCCTATGGACTTTGGGACCAGTATTTGGGGAACGTGTCAGCTTCCTCCCCTGGGGCCTAAAAGCCACTGAGGAGTCACGCCATTTTGTAGTTTTCAGAGGCAGCTCCAGCTGCTGGCCTGCGAACTGTAGGGAGATCCAGCGATCAGTCTTGGGGGGTAATCACTCTTGCTTTAACCTCCCTGGATCTGGATTGTGATCTGGGGTGGAGGTCGTGGGTGGGTTTCCAGCTTGCCAGAAACAGAAGTTGTCCCCCCACACATTCAGGATGAAAGTTCTCTGTCTGGTGGCCCAGCCATGCTGTGGCAACAATCCCAAAAGTCAAGTAATTAAGTGGCAACATGCCAAGGCAAAGGAAACAAATTAAACAGAAAAATGCAGCCTTAGACTCCTATTTTGGGGGCAAAGAGGATCAAAGCATAGAACAGGCAGAGGACTGTGAGGTCAGAAATCCTACTCCAAAAGCCCCAAAGGAAAATATGAGCGGGTTACAGGACATAGAGGACCTTAAGAAGGACTTTAAAAATCAAATAAGAGAAGTGGAGGAAAAATCAGGAAGAGAAATGAGAAGGATGCAGGAAAAGTATGAAATGAGGGTCAACAGTCTGACTGAGGAAAACAACTCCTTAAAAATGGACTAACTCAAATGGCAAAGGAGGCCCAAAAGGTCAATGAGGAGAAGAATGCCTTAAAAAGTCGAATTTGCCAGATGGAAAAAGAATCTCAAAAGTTCACTGAGGAGATTCATTCCTTCAGAGTTAGACTGGAGCAAATGGAAGCTAATGACTTTATGAGAAATCAAGATGCTGTTAAGCAGATCCAAACAAATGAAAGAATAGAAGGCAATGTGAAATATCTCATGGGAAAAACCACTGACCTGGAAAATAGATCCAGGAGAGACAATTTAAAAATTATTGGACTACCTGAAAGCCATGATCAAGGAAAGAACCTAGAAATCACCCTTCAAGAAATTCTCAAGGAAAACTGCCCTGATGTTTTAGATCCAGAGGGCAAAATAGAGGTTGAAAGAATCCACAGATAACCTCCTGAAAAAGATCCCAAAAAGAAAACTCCCAGAAATATTATAGCCAGGTTCCAGAATCCCCAGATCAAGGAGAAAATACTACAAGCAGCCAGGAAGAAACAATTTCAATATTGTGGAAACACAATCAGAATAGCCCAGGACCTGGCAGCTTCTACACTGAGGGATCGAAGGGCATGGAATATGATATTCCAGAGGGCAAAAGAGCTGGGAATGAACCCAAGGGTCACCTACCCAGCAAAACTGAGTATTTTGTTTCAGGGGAAAATATGGTCATTCAGTGGAATAGAGGACTTTCAAGCATTCTTGAGGAAAAAACCAGAGTTGAATAGAAAATTTGACATCCAGACACAAGAAGCAAGAGATGCCTGAGAAGGTAATCAGGGAAAAGAAATCAAAAGGAACTTATCAAAGTGGAGCTATTTACATTCCTATATGGAATAACAATAACTGTGACTGAAGAAACCCCTCTCAGTATGAAAATAATGGAAGAAGGGTATATGGTCATTTGAATACATATGTGAATGTGTGTACCTATGTTTACAGTTATATATGGATAGAGGGCATAGGTTGAATTTGTTGGGAAGGGAGGATACTCAAGGGGTGAAATTATGAGATGAGAGAGGAAAGTGGCAAGAGGAGATTGGGAGAGACAGGGTAGGGTAAACTATCTAATGTAGAAGAAGCAGGGAGAAGTGGCTGCATGGGAGGGGAAGAATAGGAAGACAAAAATGTAAAACCACATTCTCATTGAATTTGGTTCAGGGAGAGAATGACATACATACTAAATGGGATATCTCAACCTGCAGCAGAATAGGGGGAAGGGGGATGAGAGGAGGGATGATGGATGGGAGGGCATTCTTGGGGGGGAGGAGAGATTGGAAGTACCCACTATAGAAGAGGGACAGGATCAGGTGGAGAATGGACCAGGTGGGGGGTGGGATTGGTGGGAGTGAATTATAAGCAGCCTTGTACAATATATCTACTATGGTAAAGTTTTGCATAGCTAGACATGTACAACATATACTGAATTACTTATCTTCCCAGAGGGAATGGGTGACAAGGGAGGAAGGGAATGGATCTGAAATTTGAGGTCTTAAAATTAAATGTTTCAAATATATATAAATACTATTATTAATATTCTTTTGCTTGTAATGGGAAGATAAGATGTGCAGGCATTGGGGCACAGAGATTCACCTTCCTCTAATGGAAAAGTCAAAGGGGGTATGGGAGAAGATATGGGAGAGAGCAGGCCAGAGGAAGCGATATCTTGTGGGACTGCTATTCTGGGAGGGCGAGTAGGGGAAAAAGGGGGGGAAATGTAACTCAAAATCTGGCAGAAATGAATGATGTAAAACAGAAGTTAATAAAGCATTTGTTTAAAAAAGAGAGAGAAGGCAATGTGTAATATCTCACTGGAAAAACCACTGACCTGGAAAATAGATCCAGGAGATAATACCCAGCAAAACTGAGTACCTTGTTTCAGGGGAAAATATGGTCATTCAGTGGAACAGAGAACTTTCAAGCATTCTTGAGGGAAAAAACAGCGTTGAATAGAAAATTTGACATTCAGACACAAGAAGCAAGAGAAGCACGAGAAGGTAAATCGGGAAAAGAAATCATCATGAACATATCAAAGTTGAACTATTTACATTCTTACATGGAAAAACAATAATTGCAACTGATGAAACTTTTCTCAGTATGAAAATAGTCGAAGAAGGGGATATGGGCATATGAATATATATGTGAATGTGTGTATATATATATATTTACAGGTATATATAGATAGAGGGCACAGGACTAATTTAATAGGAAGCAATGATACCTAAAAGGTGAAATTAAGAGGTCAGAGAAGAATATAACAAGAGGAGAGACGGAATGGGATAAACTATCTCATATAGAAGAGTCAAGGGGAAATGGTTACAATGGAGGGGAAGAACAAGAAGGCAAAAAGGCAAAACCTTATTCTCATTGAATTTGGCTCAGGGAGAGAACAACACACATACTAAATAGGATATCTCACCCTACAGGAGAGTAGGGGGGGAAGGGGATGAGAGGGGGGATGATGGAAGGTAAGGCAGGTTAGGGGGGAGGGAAGTTGGAAGTACCCACTTTGGAAAAGGAACAGGATCAAAGTAGGGAATGGACTTTTGAGCTCTTTGCCAGGGTAGAGCTCTGCTTCTAAAATGGAGAGAACTATGTTTCAAATTGCTGGGGCTTTTGCAGCTGCTAGAGCTATTAGATGGGTGCCCTCTCTACAGCCCCCACATGCTCTGACTCATTGGTTACACCCCAGGACCACCACCTAAGACCACGATCTGGATAAAGGCAGGTCAAAGCAAGAACAAGTACCCTCTGAATGGTTGCTTGGCCCCCTAGAATCTGCAGGCCAACAGCTTTGGAAGCAGCCATGCAGCAGCGGCTGCAGCCGCCACACCTCTTCCACTTTTCACTTCAGGGATAGCAGCTGGACTTGTGCTCCCCCTGTTTGAACAAAGTTCAATGCTGACCTTTTACTTTGTCTTTGAAATTTGTGGATTGAGAAGTCTGGAAACCACTACAGCTGCTGGTGCTCTACTCTCCCAAAGTCCACTCCAGCCACTGGTGATCCACTCTCCCAAATCCAGTCCAGCTGTGGCTGGTCCGGACCACCCTAGGGCTAAAACCTTGGCTCCGCTCATTTGGGGCTGGGCTTGGCTCCCAGCATGCTGTGATGGACCCTTCCTGCCATCCTGCTGGACTTCCTTCAGTGGGAGATTTGTTTCTCTCTGTCACTTTGTGGGTTCTGTAGCTCCAAAGTTTGTTTAGAGTCATTTGTTACATGTTTTGGAGGAGGTGGAAGCCGGAGCCACTCAGAAGTCCTGTTTCTACTCTGCCATCTTGGCTCCATACCCCCCTCCATCATTTCTTGCAGAACTATAGTATTCTGTCACATTCCATATACCATATACTTGTTTATTCATTCTCTAATTAATAGACACCCCCTCAGTTTCCAATTCTTTGTTACCACAAAATAAGCTGTTACAAATATGTTTGTACATATTGTTCCTTTCCCTTTTTCTTTGGTCTCTTTAGCATATAGACCTAGTAGCAGTATTACTGGTTCAAAGAGTAAGTACAGTTTAATAGTTTTGAGGGCATAGTTTCAAATTGTTTTCAAAATGGTTGAACTACTTCACAGCTCCAACAATAGTGCATCAAAGAACTTCATTTCTCACAGCCTTTCTATCGTTTTTCATTTTCTTTTTTTCCCAGTTTAGCCAATCTGATGGGTATGAGGTGGTACCTCAGAGTTGTTTAATTGAATTCTTTTAATTATTACTGATTTAGAGCATTTTTTCATATGGCTATTGATAGCTTGCATTTTTTTCCACCAAAAACTGCCTAGTCACATTTTTGGCCATTTATTAATTGAAGAATGGTTCTCATTTTTTAATAAATTTGCCTCAGTTCCCTATATATCTTAGAAATTAGACTTCTATCAGAAAATTTTGCTGCAAAGACCCCCTTCTCCACTTCCTTTTCTTTTAATTTTAGCTGCATTGGTTTTGTTTGTGCAAAACCTTTTTAATTATAAGTAATTAAACCTGTCCATTTAACTTTTGTGAACTTCTCTGTTTCTTGTGTGTTTATGAAATCTCATCCTGTCCATAGATCTGATAATTTCTTCCATACTCCTCTAATTTGCTTATGATGTTACCTTTAATGTCTAAATCATGTGCCCATTAGAAGCTTATCATGGAATAATGTGTGAAAGATTGATCTATACCCTAATTTCTATCAGATTATTTTCTAGTTTTCCCAGTAGTTTTTGTCAAGTTTTGTCTCATTACCTATCAATGCAATTTATGCCACTTGTAGACATTAATAATAGATTTAAATTCAAATATTATTACATTGCTTAGATTGCCTCCACTAACCCTTAATCTTTCCCTCTCCTCTCCCAGAAAGTCATCTACCATAGCAAAGAATATTTTTAATAGTAAGAAGAAAATTTAGCAAAAACAATCAATACATAGCACAAATCTAATGTATGCAAAATTCTGCATCTTTTAGAACCTCCACTTCTGGATTAGACATTTTTAATGGCTAGGACTTTTTTTCCTTTCACTCCGTCAAAATTTGCTTCTTTCTTAGTTCTGCCTTTCAGGCCAACTAGAGCAAGTCTAATCTCTTTTCTACATGACAGCCTCTTCAGAGACTTGAAGATAGGTATCATGTCCACTCCATGTTGTCTCTTGTCTAAGACACACAAAATATTGTTAGGGACAAACTGAGCCATGGTGGATGATTTATTTTTTTCTCTCTCCCCATTCAGTGCCTTTCCCACAAAGGACAAATTCCTCATATACCATAACTGAGAGTAGCTGTTCCATTAACCTAGAAATCAGAAAGAGAGGGAAATTATTTCCAATGAGTATGATGCTAAAGGGCATAAAAATTCCATTCTCTTTTTCTTCATGTAACAACATCATCTTGTGGCTCTGAGGTTGGTAAGCTACTTTCTAGGTACAGTGTGGAGTGTTTTGGGAAATCAATGATATATTTAAAAAAAAACATGTCTTTTGGCCCCATTAGTGCATTTTTTCCTCCTTAGCCAATGAAAAACCATAAATCAAATGATGAGATATTTAATTAACACTGAATAGCACGGTAACACCAAGAAAGTGTTAAGGCAACAAAATCCTCCTCATTGGCCCACATCTCTAAATAAATATTGTCTCCTGTACCCTTCAAGATGATGAATAAGAAATATCCATTTATTTGGGACAATTCATGCAAAAAGTGGACAAAGTATGGATATCAGAAATAACATAGAGGGCTCTCTAATTCCTTAGCTCTGAATCCATCTTTGTTTTGACTCTAACTCTTGGATGTTACTCTCTTTTTTGTTATCTTCCCTTCCTGGGATCCTGTTTACCAGAGCTCCTACAACCAAAACCTGGTCACCAACATTGCCTGCTCAGTCAGCCTTGCCCCATGACTTCAGAATGCTCTGGTTTGACTTCCTGTTCACAGAAGCTCAAAAACACCCCAATACTACTCAAAAACTGTGCCCTATCTGCTTCAGTTTGTGAGTATACTCATTTTCAGCATCAAGGAGTTAACACACCACCTTAATATCTATACATGTTTGCAGGATTGGTGGTGATAAATGAGATAAAATTTCAGCTTAATCACTGGATTACCAAGTTTATAGAGTTGAGAGAACTTCAGAGGAAGTGCCTTATGAGTTTTTCCAAAGGACATCAGTAGTTGTTGGGTCAAATAGACCATTGAATATAAGACCAAAGAGCATCTGTTTCTTTTTACTACTGTATTTATATTAGATATGGTTTCCAACTTGATTTATCAGGTTCAGGAAGTAAAAATTTTCATGGTTAGTGGGATAGTGAAATATAAAGTGGAATTTTCATCTGGTAGACAGGCTGAGTGGGGTCCCCATATACTAAGACTGATCGATCAATCAACAAATCTTTATTAAGCACCTATTATGCACTAAACACTTGAGATAAAAAGATAAAACATGAATAGTTCCTATTCTGGAAGGATTTACCTTCTATGGGGATTAAATCTATTCACAGTAAATAGAAGAAAACCTCAGAAACCATGGGATCGGGAAAACTCTAAGCATCAGGAAGCTTTGCTACTTGGGAGGACAATTCTATTGTTGTGCCCATTTTACCCACAGTAAACTCAGAAACTGATTTTTAGCCAGTATTCTATTTCATCCCAAAGAAGCCAGACGTGGTCTCATGTCCAACCCCTCTTCAACTCATTCTTCATGCCAGAAGTCTCCAAACTTTTTTGATCATCCACACCATTGGTAAAAATAAACAAATAAACAAAATAAAATAAATTGAGCACACTCCTTAATAGACAATATGGACATACTTATACATAAATTACATGGGCAACTCCTCCCTTACATCCACAAGCGCTACTGTACTTACCTATTATGTAAATTACATAACACACAAAAGATAAATAGATATTTTAAAAGAATGAGATAAAAATCAAAGAAGTAATATTTAGAATGTTTTATTTTATTTATTAATGATATAAAACCCATTTTACTCTCACTACAAAATGTTATTAATGATATGTAGTCAATTACATTATTCATTGGAAATATTATTAATGGCATTACTGTATATTTTTATAATGTTAATAACATTATTAATAATTGGAATTACAGTGAACAAAGTGATTAAACATGCTTCACTGCTTTTTAAAAAAATCTTTATTTAACACTTTTTTTTTGTTATAGTGATATGAAGATCCACTGTAAGTTCAGTTTATTTTGACTTGCTTTTAACAGCTGCCATGGCTGAAGCCTCCCCACAAAGACTGATATATGCAAGAGGAAGAATCATGCATGAATGGCTGAATTTACCAGATAATCCCATTTACCAATTATATGCAACTATTTTTGCTAAAATTTGGATAGTAACTACCTAGCTTCCTTCATGGCAAGCGATTGTCCTTGCTAATGAACCAGGTAGGCGGTATGTTTATACTTTTAACAAATGGACTCAAAACTTCGTTAGCAAGATTTTAAACAGGTCAGAAAAGCCTGTTGACAAATTTTTAAGTGTATAAATATGAGTTGTTTGTTTTTTTTGTAAGATATATGCTTACACAGTTTTCAGAAGCAAAAGCTTAGTTTTAAGATGTCTTGCTAATTGTAACAGTTTCCTCCCTTTGCTAGCTAGTATCTCAAGTTATAACAAGGAAGGAGGAATGGAATAAGCATTTTTATGGTGCCTTCTATTTTTCCTGGTAGTATGCTAAATAATTTTTGCAAATACTACCTCATTTAAGATAATATGAAGTAGATTTATCTCAGATCTCAATTTATACAGCAAGCCTATTTTTATTCCCTGTTTACCAGTGCCTACCTTCCTTCCTTCCTTTTTTCCTCCCTCCCTTCCTCCTTCTCTCTCTCCCTTTTATCCCTTTCTTTCTACCTTCCTTCCCTTCCTTCCATCCTTTTCCCCCCTCCCTTTCTTTCCCTTCCATCTCCCTCTCTGTCTCTCTTCCTTCCTACCTTCCTTCCTTCCTTCCTTCCCTCCTCCTTCCTTCCTTCCTTCCTTCCTTCCTTCCTTCTCTCCTTCCTTTGTTTGTGTTGGGCACTGAACTCAAAACCGGTGATACAAAAAAGATAAAAAGAGTGTTCCTTCTCTCAAGAAGCTCATATTCTAATGGTGAAACAACATCCAAACAACTATGTGCATATGAGCGATTGCCAGAAGATGGGAGTTAATTACAATGGGAGGCTTTAGATGTCCAAGGAACAGATAACTGTGAGATATATACTTGTCCAACAGTCATAAGGTAAACTGAAGCCAACCGACCATAAGCAAGGCCATGTGGAAGCACCATTTCAAACAATGTCATTGAGTTTACTAGGAACCTACAGTGACAAACAAACCATCCTGCCACAGAATAACCATCCATGAGGCCTCTTGGCACACTGTAAGGCCAGGAGGTAGAATTCCACATAGTATCAGATACTCCAAATAGCAACAGCAGTGCCTGGACACAAATGATATTTAGTTAAAGAACCTGGGTTTGAGTCCCTGCCATTTAAGAACTTAGGATCACAGACAGAGCTGGCGGAAATCTTAGAGGTGATCAAGATCAACCTTCTTATTTTTCAGATGAAGAAATTGAAGCATAGAGTAATTAAATGAGTTCCTAAGGGGTGGCGTTCTTTAAAGGTCAGGCAGAGTCATTGATCAATATTAGTTAAGGAAAACAGATGATAAAATACACTTTCCTACTTCCAGTGTGTATTGGAGGGTGGGGCAGGGGTGGAGAGGGAGATGATTTCAAAATGTTGCATTTTTTCTCTAATGAAATTGATTTGTTGCTTGATTTTGCTTAATGTTATAAGGAACAGGCAGCAAGGTCTAGTGAACTGAATTCCCAGAGCTTAGCTTCATGGGGTGGGGCTTTGTGGGTACCCCTGGGGTGATTCCCTGAGGACATAAACTCTATCTCCCACTGATGTTCTTCCCCTCAATATTATCAGTTGGGAATCAATTTAGTTAGCCAGCCTTATGTAGCTTTTATTAGTTTTTATTGATAAATAGATATTTTTAGTTTTTAACATTTACTTTTATATGATTTTGAGCTTTAAATTTTCTCCACATCTTTCTCCTCCACCATCCCCAAGATGGTATGTAATCTGATATAGGCCATACACATATAATCTTATTAAACATATTTCCATATTAGTCATATTATAAAGAAGAATTAGAACCAAAGGGGAAAACCAGGAGAAAGAAAAAAAAACACAAAAACACAAAATGGTCTGCTTTGATCTGCACTCAGACTCCATAGTTCTTTCTCTGAATGTAGATAGCATTTTCCATCATGAATCTTTTGGAATTGTCTTAGATAATTGCATTGCTCAGAATGGCTAAGTCTATCAAAGTTGGTCATTGCACAATGTGGCTTTTATTGTGTACAATGTTCTCTCAGTTCTGCTTACTTCACTCAGCATCAGTTTATTTAAGTCTTTCTGGGTTTTTCTGAAGTCCATCTACTCATCATTTCCTATGGAACAACAGTATTCCATTACACTCATATACCACAGCTTGTTCAGCCACACCCCAATTGATGGACATCCCCTCAATTTCCAATTCTTTGCCACCACAAAAAGAGCTGCTATAAATATTTTTGTTCTTATGTGTCCTTTCCCCCCTTTTATAATCTTTTTTGAGATATAGACCTAGAAGGGGTATTGCTGGATCAAAGGGAATGCACATTTTTATAACCCTTTGGGTATAGTTTCCAATTGTTCTCCAGAATGGTTGGATCAATTCACAACTCCGCCAACAATGCATTCGTATTCCAATTTTCCCACATCTCCAACATTTATAATTTTCCTGTTTTGTTATATTAGCCAATTTGATAAGTGCGAGGTGGTACCTCAGAGTTATTTCAATTTGTATTTCTTTGATCAATAGTGATTTAGATCATTTTTTCATATGACCATAAATAGCTTTAATTTTTTCATCTGAAAACTACCTTTTCATATGCTTTGACCATTTATTAATTGTGGAATGACTTGTATTTTAAGTACCTTTTAGAAAGTAGTATTTACTAAGATGATACCAGAAGAAGAGTTGGTATGAAATACATACCCCATGCCCTCACCTCTGACAAGTAGGGGGGGAAAGCCTGTGATAGTCTACCAGAGTTCAGGAGAAAATGGGCTCAAACTTAGAAAATGCATGTAGCAAAAGAGTATCTCGCAACTCTTGGTAGATGGACGTCCTTTTCTCCTATAGATGGATATTCAAGAAAATCTCCTTAAGCTTGGCAAATCCACATCCATCTCTGTCCTTAGCTCGCTATGCAGACACTGCTGTCACCTGATGTAAGGATGTAACTAGGACCTGACGGGAAGATGCAAAGTTCAAGATCATCTGTACCTTGTGAAATTTGCAAGGTCCTCTAATATTCAAATGGAGGTATATGTAAATGTGCAGGGTATGGGGGGAAGAAACATGGCCAAAGTTAAGACTGAGGCTTTTTCTTTCACGCCAAGGAGTTCCTTAAATATGTACTGGAAAACCATTGTTGCTCCAGTCTCACAAATCAGTATCTTTTCAACTACTTTGATTATTTATAGAGGATCCATGGCCAAGTTTCCTCATCCTATCAGAACATAATTCCATAATTGTAACTTTATTCCAATTTGAAGGGCTTTTCCCACTTAATCTAAGAGCAATAATTGAAATTGATTGATTTTATTACTTACTTTAAGTGAAGTAAATCCATCACCTCATACTTGCCTGTTAATCAAGACATATCAAATAAATACATAATATATTTGAGGTAGCAATTCTCAGGACAAGAAAAGGTCTCCTGGAGGATGTTGAGTTGGATCTGTATTTTAAAGGATGCCAGAGATTCTAAGAGTTGGAAGTGAGGAGAGAGAACATTTCAGGGATGGGGGAACAAGGGTAAAAATCATAGAGAAGAGAAAGCGAGTATTATGTGTGACTAGCAGCAAGTAGGTCAGCACAGCTGGATATAGCAGAATGTCTGCTGTTACATCAAGTGTTAAAAGACTAGAAGGATAGGAAAGGACCATATAATGAAGGGTTTTAAATGTCAAATACAGAATTTATATTTGATCCCAGAGGTAATAGGGAGACACTAGAATGGGTCGACATAGTCAGACATAGACTTTAGGAACAGCATTTCACCATTAGTGTATAGAATGGATTGAAGCATGGAGGGACTTGAGACTGTTGAATTTAGTCTAGGTGAGAGGAAGGAAGGAAGGCAGGAAAGCAGGAAGGAAAGAAGGAAGGAAGGGAAGGAAGAAAAGGAAGGGAGGGAGAAAATGAGGGAGGAAGGAAGGGAGGGAGGAAGGAAGGAAGGAAGGAAGGAAGGAAGGAAGGAAGGAAGGAAGGAACAAAGGAGGGAGGGAGGGAAGGACGGAAGGAAGGAAGGAAGGGAAGGGAGGGAGAAAAGGAGGGAGGAAGGAAGGAAGAAGGAAGGAAGAAAGGAGAGAAGGAGGGAGGGAGGAAAGGAGGGAAGGAGGGAAGGAAGGCAAGCAGAAAATATGTAAGTACCTACTACATGCCAGGCATTTTGCTATGTTTTTTTTTTTCTCAATCACATTTGATTCTCACAACAACCCTGTGAGATAGATGCTATTTACAATCCCCATTTAACAGTTGAAGAACCTGAGGCAAACAGAGGTTAAGTGACTTGTCCAGGGTCACAAAGCTAGGAAGTGACTGAGGTTAAATTTGAACTCAGGTCTTCCTGACTCCAGACCTAGTACTCTATCCACTGAACCACCTAGCTGCTGAAAAGGGCCTGATAAGGGTCTGATAAGGGTCTGATAAGGATTATAGTTATGAGAGTAGGGAGAAAGTCCCATATTGAAAGATGTTATAAAGAAATTACAAAATTTGGCAACTAATTGGATTTCTGAGATGAGTGAAAGATAGAAGTCAAATAAAAGACATCAATAAAACATTTAAAGAGAGGAAGACAGATTTTTACACATTCATAGTAATTTAGGTTCAAGTCAGCTTAAAGGCAGAGAGATAGATTAAGTGATCTTTCAGGGCCCTCTCTAGGGTTTTAATTCTCAAAAATTGATGGATACAGCAGAACTAGACAGTTTGGGGGAAAAAAAGAAGAAGAAAGCCTTCCACCCTCAAATGTGGGTAATTAAACATATCCTGTCTGGGAGACAGGGCCAATCAAAATAGACATTTGGCCTTTGTGAATCCTGAAGTTTTAAAGAGAGAACAATGCTGTAATATACATCTTGGGGCCAGAGAAAGAACTTCTGGGAGATAGCAAGCTGTGGGGATCAGGAATGAGCAGTGAAAGCTGGCATTTGACTAGTTAGTATAGATCCTTGTGTGTTCTGACCAAGACTATTGTCATATTCTTTTAACTGGTTTTCCTGCTCCCCCTAGTCTCCCCAATCTACCAATTCATTCCACCACAGCCTGAATCATCCAATAAATCCCTGTGATCAGATCCCTCATGTACTCTAAAAAGAACAAAAACAATCTTCTGTGGCTCTCTATTTCATACCAATGTATGCACTCCTGACTCACTAGACTGTGAGTTCATTGAGAACAGGACTGTTTTTTGTCTCTGTCTGTATTTCTGCTGCTTAGCACTGTGTCCATGAGCAGACCTTTAATGAATATTAGTTCACTAACTAGCCGACTGATGCTGGCATTCAAAGCCTTCTAATTTACTTGTCAAGTCTTACCCTCAATTACTCCAATTCATGCTTTATAGGTTACACTCAGACTACTCTACTTATATTACTATCTAGTTTCTGTCCTTATTCCACTTTCTCCTGTCTCCATGTCTTTTCTCACAGCCCTCATATTAAGACATGGAAGGGCACCTTGGTGGTACAGAGGATGGAACACTGGCCCTGGAGTCACAAGGATCTGAGTACAAATTCGGCCTATGACACTCACTAGCTGTGTGACCCTGGGCAAGTCATTTAATCCTGACTACCTCAAAAATAAGATGGGAGATTTACTCCTTTCTTCTATTCTCCATCTGTTTGAGTAGAGTTGAGCTACTTGGCTGAGAGTGACTACTGCTGCTGTGAAGAATATGACATTCTCTTGGACTCTAGGTGGTATAGTGGATAGAGTGCTGGGTCTGGAGTCAAGAAGACCTGAATTCAAATCCAGCCTTCAATACTTACTAACTATTTGACCTTGGACAAGTGATTTAACCTCAATTTTCCCAATTGTACAATGTGGATAATAATACCATACCTCCAAGGGTTATTGTGAGGATCAAATGATAGTAAAGCACTTAGCACAAAGCCTTATATGTATCAGGTGCTATATAAGTGCTAGTTGTTTGTCAGTCATTCAATCAGTAAGCAACTATTAAGTGCCATCTTTGTACCAGGCACTGTAAGAAGTACTGGAGATACAAAGAAAGGCAAAAGACAGTCCCTGCCCTCAAGGAGCACACAGTGTAATGGGGGAGACAACATGCAAATAGCTATGTACAAACAAGCTGCATATAGGAGAATAGGAAACAATCAATTAAAGGAAGACACTAGGCACTAAAAGGAATTGTGAAAAGCTTTCTATACAAGGTAAGATTTTAGCTGGGACCTGAAAGAATCCAGAGAAGCTAGGAAGCAGAGATGAGGAGGGAGAGCATTCCAGGTGTGGGGGCCAGCTAATGACAATGGGGTATGGGGGCCAGTCAGTGACAATGGAAAATGGGGACCAACCAGTGACAATGGTGGATAGGGGTCAGTCAGTGACCATGAAGGATGGGGTCAGTTAGTGACAATGGTGGATGGGGGTCAGCCAGTGAAAATGGTGGCCAGGGGCCAGTCAGTGACCATGAAAGATGGGGGTCAGCCAGTGACAATGGTGGATGGGGGTCAGCCAGGAACCATGGAAGATGGGGCCAGCCAGTGACAATTATAGAGTCTCAGCAACTGAACTAAAGCTCTTTTCTAGATAACCATGTTCTGCTCCCTCATACTCCCTCATACTCATCTATGTCAGGCTCATACCTCCCATGTTCCTGTTCCATTTATCCCTACCCTTCCAGTATACACACACACACACACACACACACACACACACATATGTGTGTTTATATATATATATATATATATATATATATATATATATATATATATATATATTTCTTTACTTATACGTGTACATATCCATTTCTCCTCCTTTCCCCCTCCATAGAATGTAATTTCTCTAAAGGCAGGGATTATTTTACTTTCTCTTTGTAGCCTCAATTCCAGGCATATAGCACACACTTAATAAATGTAGGTTTTAGGGGTGGCTAGGTGGTGCAGTGAATAGAGCACCTGCCTTGGAGTTAGGAGAACATGAGTTCAAATACGGCCTCAGACACTTGGGACACACTTACTAACTGTGTGACTTTGGGCAACTCACTTTACCCCAATTGCCCTCTAATATATATATATATATATATGTGTGTGTGTGTGTGTGTGTGTGTGTGTGTGTGTGTGTGTGTGTGTATGTGTATTGGTTTTAAATGAAAATGAAATGGGAGTCCTATATTTTCATCAAGATCCAATCCTAGTGCTACCTTCTCCCTGAACCCTCCCTACCCCTTAACTCCCTTAGCTGAAAGTAATATTTTCATCTTCAAATCTCCCATAGGACTTTACTTACTCCTCCTTTAGCCCCTATCCCATTCTACCTTCTGTCATACTTATTTGGGTAGAGATTGTATTAGATTATAAGCCAAACTTCAGAGTGGGTTTGATGCCATTTTTCATCTATTTATCCCCCTGCACCAATACCTTACACAGAATATTAAAGAAAGTTTGTTGAATAGAATTTAATGGAATTGAGAATTTAGGGTGATTTGATTCAGGAAGAGGAGGTGGGTCCCAGCCATCACAGTGGTTGGTGGCAGAATCTACAGTAAGAAAGATAAACCTGAGGACAAACAAGACACAGCAAGCAAGGAGAGTCCCAGGATTTGACATGGATGCTGCCCTTTGAAGCCCAACAGAGAGCCATGCTTAAGGAGGATTTTGTGAAGACTCTGCAAAGGGGTGTCAAGTAATGGGGAACTGGGAGCTTACACATGTGCTTCCTAAATCCAAGTCATTCTCCTCAGGATCTCTGTATGGATGGATCATGGAGAGTAAAAGTCTCTGCATTGGAGAGATGTCATTTCTTCTCGCTACCCCACTTTAACAAATACTTTTAAAAAGCTGAGTCTGGATGTGTGATCATTAATGGGTAGGGCTCATGAATGATAGTATAAGAAGCCCAGACCTTCATGTCATTCCCTCAAACCCTGAGGTGAGTACTAGTCAACTAAGCCACTGTGAACCCCAGTCTACCAGCATGAGTTCAGGTTGGGGAAGTGGCAGTGGAGCATGGGCTACATATGAAAACTCTGTTATATTTATATTCTAATTAGGTCCTTGAACCTGATTTATTGTTCTACCAGCTCCTGCTTTCCTGGTATTCTGTCTTTTTTATAGCTAGTGAATCTCCTGTCTCCCTAATCCCAGTTATGTAAAACCACTTTATAAGACATCTTCTGAGTATCCTTACACAGTTTAGTCTTCCTTCTCCCCAGCCCTTATTCTACACTGCCCTCCAGGCCCTCTAGAACTCTCCTTCCTCCTTTATCTCTTCTTATCCCCTTCTACTTCCTGAAACAAACCTAAAAGTTTGTCAAAGGTGCCACCCTCTCTAGCAGTGTTCTCTAGACTCACAGGAATAGAAGGAGACAGCCTACTGACAATTACATAACCTTGATCTACCAAGTCACTCAGCAGCCTCCCATCCTTTCTAGTTCATGCTTTCCAAGTGTATTTCCCTGTCTAGATTCTAAGTGTTATCATCTCCCCACCTCCAGCGCACTTCCTTAATGATGTCAGCTCCAGAAGCCAGCACCAATCTGTTCTGTCTCCCATCAGCATCGCCTGTAGGATGTGATTCTCACGGTGTCCAGTTGACAGGATAATATACGATCTTCTCATTTTTACCTTCACATCTCTCCTATTCATTCCCTTCTTGCCATTTACATAGCCATTACCTTGGCACAAACCCTCACCATCCTCTCTCAGACTGCTACAACAGCCTTTGTACTTGGACTCCTTGCCTCGAGTTTCTCTCCATACTCCAATTCATACCTCACTCAGCTGCCAAAGACATTTTGTTAAAACACAGTTCTGATGATTCATCCCCTATTCAATAAATTCCAGCGGCTTCCTTTTTCCTCCAGGATCAAATATAAAGTCATCTGTTTGGCATTTAAAGCTCTTCACAGCCTGGTGCTTTCCTACCTTTTCAGGCTTCTCACACTTCCTTCCCCTCTCTACCCTATGTACAATCCATACTGTTGGTCCCATTGATCTTTTTCACACAAGAGTCTCCATCCACTAATTCTGCAAGACCTGAGGAAGAAATGTTACCTTTAGGTCCTTCTGCAATTACTACATGATGCCATTAGGTGAGTAAGAAAGGAAAAGAAGGAGAGAAAGAGGGAGAGGGAAAGAGAGGAGAAGAGAGACAGAGAGAGAAGCAGAGAGGGGAGAGAGACAGAGAGGAGAGACATGACAGAGACAGAGACAGAGAGGAGAGAGAGGAGGCAGAGAGAAAGAGACAGAGAGAGAAGGAGAGCGACAAAGAGAGAGACAGACAGACAGAGAGAGACAGAGACAGAGAAAGAGAGACAGAGAAGAGAGGGAAAGAATTGTACCTATCTATTAATTTTAATGACTCAGATAGTTCTGACTATGTAAGTAATGGAAAGAAGCTGTTCCCAGCTATGCGGTAAATAAACCAATATAGGGTGTATTCTCCAAGAAACAGGTCTCTGGCATCTCCCACATATGTGCCTTTACCTTGGGTGATCTGGGAATGTACAAGTCCCATAACACTTCCAAGAACAACTCAGGTACTGCCTCATAAAAAGACTTTCCCTGATCTTCCCAGTTGTTGATGCTTTCCTTTCACCCATCTAAATGAAATTATTTTGTATCTACTCTGTATTTTACTCTATATCTCATATAGTGTGTATATATATATATATATATATATATATATATACACACACACACATACATATATACACATATATGTTTATATCTTGTTTTTGCCCAGTATAAGGTAAATTCCTTGTGAACAGGGGCCCTGTTTATTTTTGCTTTTGTATCCCTAGTACCTAGAAAAGTGCCTGGTATATAGTAGATACTCAACAAATATTTGTTAAATTGAATTGACTATTTCAGTGATAGTCCTGTGAATGAGAGACCAATTGGATATGAGTGAACTGCCTGGATGCAAGAATAATTTAATTGACTTCATCCATTTCAACAATTCATTTCATTTATCAAGTACTTACTCCACACACACAGAGTATTTTGCTTGATGTTAGGAAAGAAACTAAGTTTAAATAATATACAGTTCCATTCCTCACAGAACTCACAATCTAGTCAAGGAGAAGAAATGCTCAGAATAAGATATGAGGAAGCAATTTAGCATAGTGAATATGTCAATGGGGGCGGACCTCAGAGACAGGAGGACGTTGGTTCAAGTCCCATCTTTAAATCACCCTCTGACCCTGTGATCCTAGCTATGTCACTTTACTCTCAATGCTATAGATAAGACTCTAGGTGGCAGAATGGTTGCTGACCTGCCTTGGTAGAAGGAGTTTCTTTACAAAGGAGTTCCCCACATGAATGAAATCCTAAGTGTGGACCTAAAGTACAGTAAAACAATACCTGATAGGTGCACAAAAGCAGTGCAAAGGACTACATGAGGTCATGGGGGAGAAAGGTTATTACTGACTAGGAAGGATAAGGAAAGTTTGGTGGAGAAGGTTGCATTTGGGTTGTGCTTTTAAAGGACAGGTAGAAAATGAACAGATTAGGAAGAAAGGAAAGAAGTCCAGGCACCCAGAATAGCATAAGCAAAAGTAGGAATGTGGGGGTTGCCCTATAAGGAGATAGAGAGCAGGTAATGTGGCATAGTGAAAAGAATCACTGGAATACAAATATAGGGGTTCCAGACTCAGTTCTACCACTTACTACCTATGCTGTCTTGGGCAAGTCACAAATTCTTTGCATACCATGTAAAAAAGTAGAGGGTTAAACTAGATTATCTCAGAGAATTCTTCCAACTCCAAATCTATGTTGTTATGATACAAGTTCAATTTGGCTAGATTATTTAGGAGTATTGAATCAGATTGGAAAGATGCAATGCCAAGCAAAGAAGTAGTTCACACCTTGTTTCAGCTATTGAATTAGCACCTTGTTTCAGTTCATTTCTTTTGAGCCTTGTATCAAGTCTGTTAAGAAACAGAACATGTGAACCCCAGATCTTGTGAACCCTAGAACTCATGAACTTCTGCAGCAGAAAAGGGAGGAGCTAATGACCATATATAAGGAGAGGTCTTGGCTAGAGGCAGCAGAACTGAAAAGAGGACTCTTGTGGTGGCAGAGTCAAGAAGAAGAAAACTTGTGGTATCCCAGCACTCTGTTTGTCTGCTCCATCTCTGTTGATGTTTGTTTCTGATACTTTGTACAGAAGCTCTGGGACTTTACTGGGAGCCCTGAAAGAGGATATTCTGGTTGTCTGTTTACAGAAGTCCTGGAGAAGGGTTTTGGAGGTCCTGGGACTTTGTTGATAATGTGTGCTAACCTCTTGGACCTTGTTTGTGGGTCTGTGTTGATTTCTATGTTGATGATTTGTGTTGAGTTCTCAGACCTTGATGTTGGGTCTGAGTTGATTTCATAGGCAGATAGTGAATTGATGGTGGTGCTGGCAATGTGAATGAATATTATCATGGCTCTGTAAAGCTGTCTTTTCAGAAACAGAAACTGTGAAAGACATGAGATGGACTGGGCACTGTGAACTTTAATATGGAATGGGAACTAGATGAAAAACTGGACAAGGAGCTGGACAAGGAACTGGGAACTACCTGCCTTTAAGCCCAGGTGACAGTTGGAGCCTGGGACCATGGAAGAGGAACCATGGAAGCTGAGAGCCAGCCACAAGTCAAGCTGAAAGAAGATTTTACTTGGATACTGTGTGCTGACTGAGCAGATTATGATTTGTTGTGACCTAGGGGTGGAGAACTTTGACTTTTGCATTTTGTGATTGAATTAAGGATTTTGTGATTGACTAAATGAATGTACTTTGTTGAAAACTATGTGATCATTCTTGTGAAAACTATGTGGCCATTTTAGTGATAAGTAGGTGAGTTATTATGTCATTATGAATTGATTTTCTGTAAGTTGTAACATTTTGAATGCTGTGTCTTGATTTTCTGTGAATGTTTTGCTCTAATTTTTTATTGAATGAATAGAGAATTCACTATGCTGTGTAATCAGAATCTTGAAAGGTGTTCACAGCAGTAGTCCTCTGAAAAGCTGCTTATGCTTTGCTTTACCAGAGGGAGAGTGTTGTCAGATGGGGGGTAGGGATTGAGGTGGTGGTGGTGGTGGTGGTAAGGTTGAATGTGCACCGGGGAAAGATTTCCAGAATCTGACCAGGAGAAATCTGAGAGGAAAGAGATTGTGTTCTCAGTAGACAGAAATGCTGAGACAAAGGACTAGAAGCTGGATTCAAAAGATGGAAGGAAGAAGGAAAATTGAAGATGACTAAAAACCTCATCATATAATAAAAGGGGTCAGGCTGAATTCAGGAACAGAAACTCTGTCCCTTCTTGCAATGTGCTTACCTTTATGTAGTTATTTCTCCTCTATCATCCTGTTGTGATGGTTGATCATGGTTTGTAGGTGACCCTGGCTAGGCAGGCTAAAAACAAGTTCTGATAAATCCTACCAAGCTGGAAAGGTTTTTGGTATAGGCTTAGGAATGAACTGTGTTGAATCCCACCACCATAAAACTGGAATTTTGTAGAAACTAGCATTTTACCTGGGAATCAGATGATGACTTTTTTGCCATAGAATCTTATGAAGGCTGTGTACTGAGCAAGGTTATGATCTGTATGATGAAAGGAAAGCCCATAGAGATGAAATCATGGAGCCTTGAAGTACATATTTAGAGTCCAGAGATTTTCTCCCATTGTAAAACCTTTTGTACCCTCACCAGTTGAGTGATTGTGCTCAACTAATGCTACTGCAGAAAATCCGTAAAAGAAAACAGAAAAGTCCATGGTTCCAAGGTCATGTTTTTCTGGGGAAGAGAACCCCTTATAATTTTGGGTGGTAGCAATAGAAAGTTACCAACAATGACTCCACAGGGAGTGGGGAGCTTTGGTATTTAGAACACCCTTACTCCTATATCCACTAGACAGTCAAACAGGAGCTGATATGTAGTAAGAGCAGTCCTCCAGGTGCCAGGCTCACTCAAGGTTAGCTTTCTCCTGGATGAGATCAATATAGAAACAGCTAACTTGAAAATAATATACTTAATAGTGGGGCATAGTGGGGCATGCTTGTAATTATTACTACTACGGAGTCTGAGGCTGATGGATCTATTGAGCTTAGGGGTTTTGAGCTGCAGTAGGGCTAGGTCTTGTGTCTAGACTGTTTGACACCAATAGAGGCCACTAGGATGCCTAAGAAGGGGCAAATTGGTGTAGGTCATAAAAAAATGAGGGAGGTCAAATCTTTCATGACCATCAGCAGTGAGATGTAAGTGTCCCCTGCACTTCCAGCCTGGGAACAATAGGGAGACCCAGTCTCAAAAAAGCAAAACAAACAAAAATAATTAAATAAACTAAGTTTCAAGGTTCTACTAGTGCTATTCTCCCATTCTCTTGCTTGTCCTGTCTCAATATGTCTATCAGATGGCAGTAAAGTCCTTGAGGTTGCCCCTGGTCCTGTCCAGGTTTGGGACCAAGGACTGCAGCTCTCCCTGGCATGGGGAAGACACCCTGGACAGGGGAGCCTGAAAGGGTGTCTTGGGTAGTTCCTAGTCAAAACCAAAATTGCCATTTAGCAAAGCAGCTGAGTCAGGGCAGTAAGCACCAGGGAACAAAGAGGTCCCAGGGCCAAGATTCAGAAGTAAAAATCAGCAATATGACATTATGGATTCAAAAGATCATATTAGGGCTGGAGGGAAACTTACTGGTCATCTAGTCCATCTTCCTCATTTTATAGATGAGAAAACCGAGGCCAGGTGAAGTTAAATGATTTGCCTTGGATCACACAGCTATTAACTGGCCTAGCTGTAATTTGAAACTGGGTCCTCTGGTTCAAAATCCAGCAGGCTTTTCATTACACCATAAATCCAAGGGACAAAATATGACAATAGGATATAAGACTGGGAAAAATTTCAAGAAAATGAGACTACAGTTTTGAGCTTCCAATGAGAGTCTCTTCATTTGATCTTCATGACTGTATTTGAGGCTACATGTCCCTGTTCTCTATGAACTTCAGCTGTGGACAGCTCCTGCCCAGTACTAGAATCTCCTGTTGCACAAACAACCTGGTTTGTCCAGCATTAGGGAAAGGTAAGGACTGTGCCATCTTTTCATCTTTATATCATGGAAACTTGCTGATAGAAAACACTGAATAAATGTTAAATTCACTAATTTTAAAAATTATGGGATCTATGGTTTTTTTTTTTGTTTGTTTTGTTTTGTTTCTACAGTTACTTTGGCCATCTATCTGATATAGTCTGCTGTTGTGTTGTTTGCTGGCTGATCCAGAGTCAGAGGAACTGAGTTCAAATCTAGCCCTTGCCACATCCTATTAGTGTGATCTTAAGCACATTACTTAACTTTTCTGGGTCTCAGTTTCTTCAACTTTAAAGTTAAGGGTAGGACTAGATCACACAGGTGCAGTCCTGCCCTCTGACTCATTTACTACCTAACTCCACATTTTGTTTATCGATCCTGCTTCCCCAGTCACTGAATACCTACGCCCTTATTCCCCAGGACCGCTGAAGTCTCTGACCTGCCTACTGACAGCTCAGCTGAGTCCAGTAGCCAAATCGTGTCCCTTCCCAGTCTCCTATTCCCCTGGGATCCTCTTGTCCTCCCCAAATCCCGCCCATCTCCCAAGCACCAGCTGCCTCCTCCGAACCTTTTCCATGGCTCAGCATATTGTTTTGATTATGGCCTCTTTTCCGGCTGTTTGCTCACAGCCCATTAGAAGAAGCTTCCCTCACCCCAGGCCTGGCCACCTTCCCGGCCCTCCTTGCAGAAGCCTCTCGTGCCCCCGCTTGCTTAATGCTTTCCGCATGGAGACTTAACAAAATGGGGCGTTTATTTTCCACTGAGCGGTGGCAGCGACCAGCCTGGGTACTGAGCGAGGGGCCAGGAGATGTTGGGCGCTGTGTGTTTCCCTCTCGCACATTAAAATCAATGGTGTTTGTTCATCCAGCGGAATGACAACTCATTCCTCTGGACAGGCTGGCTTCACAATTGCTCAATGGAGGGGAAATCTGATAAGAAACAATAGGCTGGTCTTAGGGAGCATTAAACTACTGTATTCTAATTTAAACTGCAGTCTCACTGGCTGTCTGGTTTGTCTTCTCTTTACTGTTGTTGTTTTTTAATTATCGATTTTTTATTCTTTCTTTGTATATTATACTTGGCAGAAGAGGAAACACACACACGAAAAACATTCGGGATAAGAAAACCCAGTCATTGCAGCTTGTCTGAAAAGGATGGGAGGAGGGTTGGAGTGCATCAGCAAGTCCTCGAGTGATCTTGGATGGTTGGAGAGCCTGTCCCTACTGTCTCTCAGACCTAGGGAAAAAAGGAAAGGGAGAGGAAGGAGCTCCGAGGTATCCTGACACTACCTGAGACAAGATGCAAAATCTTCCAGTAGAGATATGCTTTTAGCCTAGTGTTTGTGTGCTCCTGGGGAAGCATCCCCATTAGCTCTCCTCCCTCCTATCAAGGAGCAGGATCTTTCCTCAGGGAAATGGTCAGTGAAATGTTCCTCCACACTATTGGCCCATTTGGCTCATATTCTATGTACTGCCATGCTCCCTGGACCTCATCCCCCTCAACTATAAAATGACTGAGCTTAGACTCTGGGTTTATGATCCAATGAAAGCTGGAGGTTGGGGTTTTGTATAGGCCTCTGAATTATTGTGTGTCCTTGAGACCCTTGCTTGGCCTCTATGGGTCTCAAATCCCTCTCCTGTTAAAATGGGAGTGATAATTCTGTGCTAAGTCATGGAATAGAGGGGGGGAAGCTCTCAGGGAATCTACATCTGGCAGGTGTAGATGGCTATTGGGAATAAGGCTCAGATTTTCTAAAGAGTTATTTACAACCTGCAATACTGAGTCACTGCACAATCAGGGCCACCATCAAATGTCAGGTGATATGAGCACAATGACCTATGGAAAGCATTTTGCCCAAACTATCTATCTATGACACATTATCTATCTATCTATCTATATCACATCTATGACACATCTATCTATCCATTTCTCTATGACTTACTTATCTATGACATAATGTACATATATGTACATATAATGTGTATATCTACACACATAAGATCTTAATTAAGTCTCATCATAACCCTGAGAGGTAGACAGAAAAGGACTTGTCATCAATATTTTACACATAACTGAATTGAGACTGAGGTTGTGTGACTGGTACAAGGTCAAATTATGAGGTAGGGGTAGACTGAGACTATGACCCTGGGCTACTGACTCCCAGTCCAGAAATTTTCTACTATAAGCATGCTAATAATAGTATAAAATACATATTTCCTGAGAAATTCTTCCAGGTTTCTCTCGCTGGAGCTTACATAAAGGAATTTCCTGACATTTGGTGTGTGTGTATACGTGTGTATGTGTATGTGTATATATGTATATATAATGTACATATGCACACAAATATGCATATATGTATGTAAATGTGTATTTCTTATATATGTATTGCTGTATAACCATGTGTGTACAGCTAAACAGACATGTATGCATATATATGTATATATATGTATACATATGTATACAAATACACTTACCTAAACACATATATGAGTGTGTATACACCCATACATAAACTCCTCCTAGATTACTGCCTTGTCCTGAAGAAGGGGCTCCTGTAACTCGATGAAACTATGAGACATCCTGTGCAGGGTAACCCAAGACAGACAGGTCATAGTGGAGGGCTCTGACAAAAAAGCATCCAGTGAAGAAGGAAATGACAAATCACTCCAGTGTCTTTGACAAGAAAACCCCATGGAAAACATTAATCCATAAGATCATGAAAAGTCTGACACAATTGAACAACTAAAATCAACAACACATACATACATACATACCTATGGAGATAAATCTCTGCTTCTGGGAGAAAGGGTATTCCCTGGATATTGCTCTAGATAAATACAACCTCATTCCTGAAGGAAGGCCACAATCCATAGAAGAGATTCAATGGACTCCAATGGCATTAGAATGTGTCCATGATGTCACTGGACTTCCATATCATCCCATAGGAATGAGCACCAGACCCATTGCACTTTAGCTCCCTGGGATCATTCTGACTCTGGTCCATGAGAAGCTTCACTGGCTGAGTGACTTTACTTCCACGAGCCTCAGTTTCTTCTTTCGTAGAATGGTGAGGTTGCAGTTTATCCCTCCTATAATTCCTTCTAGTCTAAAAACCTCAGATCCTTTGATCTCAGTAAGCTCTGTATCTTACTTGCTAGGGATATTGCCAGGTTTTCATAAATCCAGTATGAAATGGCAACAAACAGCCTGTGTTTAGGCCTAGGTTAGGAGGCAGCAATAGCAATGGGGGTTAACGGAGGGGGGTTGGTAGCTTAACCTCATCTTACAGAGAGCAACAGAGGCAGTGCTACAGATGGACACAAACCTTGTAGCTTCTGACCCACAAATAGTCATCTTCAGTCTTCAGGGCAGAAAGAAGATGGAGTTGGGTGATTGCTCTTGGATATACCAGCAGCTGTGTAAGTAGTAACACCATTTTCAACTCTGATTATTGAGGAAACTCAATAACATAGCACCTGGGGGATGACTGAAGGAACTGGGGATGCTTTACAAATATAATCTTGTCCTATAGTCTGTGATAGTATAGATTACTATAGTCTGAGATACCTTACAGTGACTTGAAGTTTTTATGTAGATTGTAATTAAACTAAGAGACAAAAAGTGTATAATTTAAAATTATCACAGATTTAGAACTGGAAAAGATCTTAATGATTATTTATTTCAACTCTTTAAAATTTTCCAGTCAAGTAAAATGAGGCACAAAATGATTACATGATTTACCCAAAGTTATACAGGGTCTTACTTGAACTCAAGGTTTAAATCCAGTGACCATACTACACTGTCAGAAGGCACTCATTTACTCATTTTCTGTCTTGATAGTTCCATTTCTTTAAATAGGTTTCAAATTGTATTCCCTCTTAATGTTAATACATTATGATCTATAAGTGATGTTGGCGGGAATGGGTAGGTTGGAACCTCAGTGCATAGAGTACCAGGCTTGGAGTCAGGAAGACTCATGTTCATGAGTTCAAATCCTACCTCAGACACTTACTAGCTTTGTGACCCTGGGTAAGTCACCTAAACCTGTTTGCCTCGGTTTCCTCATCTGTAAAATGAACTGGAGAAGGAAATGGCAAACCACTCTGGTATCTTTGCCAAGAAAACCCCAAATGGGGTCACGATGAGTCTGATACAACTGAACAACAAAAAAGTGATGTTTCATCAAAATGTACTTCCTGGGGCGGATAGGTGGCGCAGTGAATAGAGCGCCGGCCCTGGAATCAGAAGGAACTGAGTTCAGAGCCGGCCTCAGACACTTAATCCACACAAACAAAAAAACCTAGCCGTGTAACCTTGGGCAAGTTACTTAACCCCAATTGCCCAAAAGGGGCGGATAGGTGGCGCAGTGAGTAAGAGCGCCAGCCTCGGAATTGGGATGACCCGAGATCAAATCCAGCCTCAGAAAATGAGCACCCACATATAAATAATGACTAGCTGTGTAACCTTGAGCAAGTTACTTAACCCCGATTGCTTTCAAAAAAATGTAGTTCCTTTTTCCTAGTAAAGTTATATTTTCATAGAAGAAGAAATAGTTTTTGTGTGGAAAGCTGTGATTTTTATGTCTGAGACATCAAGACTATGACCAATGGTGAACAGGACATAAACTTAGCTAATGGGATCAAGGAAACAAATCAAAACCACCATCACCTAGTGGCATCCATTAGAATTGCAGATATAGTCCTATAAAGCGGGCAAAAATGATGACATAATTTAAAATTTTAAACTAGTTTGCCCCAGTACAAAGAAGTACCAGTACTATAGTAGTTAGGTAGGATGCCTGGAGCCAGTGGTTACTATAGGAAAGCTTCTTGGAAGAACTATGTACTAGGGAGTGCTTTAAAGGGAAGGATGTGGTTTAGTATAGTGCCAGGAGGGAATTCTCATTGGGAGGAATGGTATTTGTCAAGTCTTGGAGGAGAGAAGCATACAAAGGTACAGTAGATAGGTTTGTATAGGTGGACCCTAGAGCATGAACTGGGGTAAAGCAGATGATATGGGCAGAAAGGACAGCAAGAGGACAATAGAGGAAGGACTATAAAGCCAAGGCTTAAGACTTTTAATTGGATAATCCTTTGGGAACTAAATGAGGGAGCAATTATAGATCTTGAAAAACTACCAATCAATACTAACTTTACTAGATAAACTCTAGGGAGAAGGTGGGAGAAGGAAAGAAAGGCTGGAAGCATCTGGCAAACAGACCCAATCACCTGTGTTAGACAGATCAAAGAGCTCCTCTGGACTCTTGCTTCCAAATACCATTTTAACTGGGATGTGAGAAGGGTAGCCAGGGATCAGGGCACCTTGTGACTCTGGGGCCTAACCCCCTGGAGGGGAAAAGTGATGGCAGCTACAGGACAGCCTGAGGAGGCAGCTAATATGTATGTTAAACATATGGAAATGAGAGCAAATAGCCAAGGCAGGGAGACAAATATTGGACAGGGTCTGGGGCTGAGACTAAACCAACACAGGGAAATGAGAAGCTGCTGAAAACAAATGAGCAATGGGAGGGAGGAAGATAAGGAGAGAGAGAGAGAGGCCAAGAGCTAAAATATCAGGAGCTCCCAGCAAATACAGTCTGCCAGGGTGACCCAGAGCTGGAGCTGAGACTGTGTAGAGAAGGCCAGCAGCTGCCTGGGGTTGGGGGGTGGAGATGGGGATAAAGAGGGGCAGTTTTATATGACTTTTTAGAAGTGTACATATTTTTAATGTCAGAAAATCCTGCCTTCCACGGTCCTCAGGAATTTATTTTGTGAAAAGTCAAGTTTCAAGTGTCATAATGCTCAAAGCTTCCCAAAATAATAACACAACTGGGGCCAGGGGGTGTGATAGGGTGGGGGAAGAGGGGAAGCAAGGTTGGGAAGGGAGACAAAAAATTCTTTTTTCAAACCTTATCTAATGCCAGAACTGTAACTAGGATGGGGTGAAACAGGCTTTGTGAAAAGTTGCTGATATCCAGTGGGGCACATGTTTTTTTCCTGGTGCTTACACCCCAGCAAGACTATTACTTCAGTGGCTCAATTCATGGTTTGCTTACATCACTGCATGGCCACCACCTGTAGGTCACCACCCCCAGGCTACCATGACTGTGGCATTCCTCTCTCGGAGCTAGTGTTCACCCCAAATCCTGGAAGAGATTGAGGCTTGTGCTGAGGCTATACCCAATATTGTCCTCTTCTTTGTGGACGTTGATGAAGAAGAGGATAATGAGGAGGATGAGGAAGATGCCATACAATCGAAGAATCATGAAATATCATTTTTGGAAGGGTATTGGAAGGAACCTCAGGGGCCAACGAGTCTAACCCATAACCCAACAAGATTTTCCTCGAACATGGACTTCAGCCCATTGGCTCATCAAACCTTTGTTTGAAGACCCTTAGTGAGGGGGAATCCATGGCCTTCCTAGGCAGCCCATTTCAATTTTGGATAGCTGCAATTGTTGCAAAGTTTTTCCTTAGGTCAAGCCTGAATTTACCTCTTTCCAACTTTCATGCTCATGATGATGAGAGATGCCCAAGATCAAAAGCTAGGATATCCTCAAGGAACAGGCATTTTAGGGGGTGAGATAAAATCACACAATATTGCTTAGGTTCAAATATAGCAGATATTCTCTATAACCCTCAATTTCTAAGGAAGCTATAGGACCTATTGGATAGAACCCTGAGTCTGGAGGCAGGAAGACCTGAATTAAAAAATCCAGCCTCAGATACCTCCTAGTTGTGTGACCCTGGCCAAGTCACTTAACTTCTGTTTGCTTCAACGTCCTCAACTACATAAAGTAGGGAAAATATCTTAACTTGAATGGTTATTGTGAGAATAAAATGAGATATTTGTTAAAAAGTACTTAGCACAGTGTGTGACATGTACTAGCTACACCATAAATGCTCATTGGCCTCCTCCTTCCCTTCAAAGAACCGCACACCTACTCTGCTTAGCATTCAGATGTGTGTGTGTGTGTGTGTGTGTGTGTGTGTGTGTGTGTGTGTGTGTGTGTGTGTGTGTGTGTGATCCAGTGGAAGGAAGGCTGTTTTAGAGTAAAAGGAACTCAGTTTATAACCTGACTCTGCTACTTACTATCTTTGTGACGTTGGACACAATCGCTTAACTTCTCCAAACCCCTGGTTTGGATAATAAGACCTTTGATGTTGCTTCCTGGTCACATTGGTCCGCCTTTTCCACACTCCAACCAAGGCTGCAGTAATTTAACCTTGGGCCTGACCAAGTTCTAAAAACATTGATTTTTGTATGGGTATAAGAATGGTATGCTTAGTGAGAGTCAGGGAGTTCATCACTCATTTTCTACAAATAGACTATAACCATGTTTATAAATTAGAAAGTAGGGGGGCGGAGCCAAGATGGCGGAGTAGAAACAGCTCATCCAAGCCACTCTGCCCCCAGATTCCCCCCAAACTATGTAAAAGGGGACTCTGAACAACTTCTGGAGCCCCAGCACCCACAGAACAACACAGAGAAGCTAACCTCCCGCTGAGGACAGCCCAACAGCCCTGCAGGAAGGACCAGTGCAGTGGTCTGGGAGCCGGCAGCACACACTGTGGGGAGCCGAGTCCAGTGGAGCCCAGGTCCCCTTGAGCAGAGGTGTTAGCCCCAGGGCAGCAGGGCCAGGAGCCGGCTGGAGGAACCCCAGAACACCAGCAGCTGTGGAGATTCCAGAATTATCAACATAGACATGCCTAGGACAAAGTAAGAGGTTAGTGTCCTATGGACTTTGGGACCAGTATTTGGGGAATGCGTCGGCTCCCTCCCCTGGGGGCTAGAAGCCACTGAGGAGACACTCCATTTTGTAGTTTTCAGAGGCAGCTCCAGCTCCCGGCCTGCAATTAATTGTAGGGAGATACAGCGATCAGTCTTGGGGGGAAATCTCTCTTGCTTTAACCTCCCTGGATCTGGATTGTGATCTAGGGTGGAAGTCGTGGGTGGGTTTACAGCTTGCCAGAAACAGAAGTTGCCCCCACACGTTGGGGACGAAAATTCCTCTATCTGGCCTTAAAACCATAGTGTGGCAACAAGCCCAAAAGTCAAGTAATTAAGTGGCAACATGCCAAGGCAAAGGAAACAGAAAAGTGCAACCCTAGACTCCTATTTTGGGGGCATAGAGCGGGAAAAGGACTGTGAGGTCAGAAGTCCTGCTCCAAAAGCCCCAGGGGAAAACATGAGCGGGTTGCAGGCCATAGAGGACCTTAAGGACTTTAAAAATCAAATAAGAGAAGTGGAGGAAAAATTGGAAAGAGAAATGAGAAGGATGCAGGAAAAGTATGAAATGAGGGTCAACAGCCTGACTGAGAAAACAACACCTTAAAAAATAGACTAACTCAAATGGCAAAGGAGGCCCAAAAGGGCAATGAGGAGAAGAATGCCTTAAAAAGTCGAATTTGCCAGATGGAAAAAGAATCTCAAAGTTCACTGAGGAGATTCATTCCTTCAGAGTTAGACTGGAGCAAATGGAAGCTAATGACTTTATGAGGAATCAAGATGCTGTTAAGCAGATCCAAACAAACGAAAGATTAGAAGGCAATGTGAAATATCTCATGGGAAAAACCACTGACCTGGAGAATAGATCCAGGAGAGACAATTTAAAAATTATTGGACTACCTGAAAGCCATGATCAAGAAAGAACCTAGAAATCACCCTTCAAGAAATTCTCAAGGAAAACTGCCCTGATGTTTTAGATCCAGAGGGCAAAATAGAGGTTGAAAGAATCCACAGATCACCTCCTGAAAAAGATCCCAAAAAGAAAACTCCCAGAATATTATAGCCAGGTTCCAGAATCCCCAGATCAAGGAGAAAATACTACAAGCGGCCAGGAAGAAACAATTTCAATATTGTGGAAACACAATCAGAATAGCCCAGGACCTGGCAGCTTCTACACTGAGGGATTGAAGGGCATGGAATATGATATTCCAGAGGGCAAAAGAACTGGGAATGAACCCAAGGGTCACCTACCCAGCAAAACTGAGTATTTTGTTTCAGGGGGAAAATATGGTCATTCAGTGGAATAGAGGACTTTCAAGCATTCTTGAGGAAAAAACCAGAATTGAATAGAAAATTTGACATCCAGACACAAGAAGCAAGAGATGCCTGAGAAGGTAATCAGGGAAAAGAAATCAAAAGGAACTTATCAAAGTTGAACTATTTGCATTCCTATATGGAAAAGCAATAACTATCACTGATGACATCTTTCTCACTATGAAAATAATGGAAGAAGGGTGTGTGGTCATATGAATACATATGTGAATGTGTGTGTATATGGTTACAGTTCTATATGGATAGAGGGCATAGGTTGAATTTGTTGGGAAGGGAGAATACTCAAGGGATGAAATTGTGAAGTGAGAGACGAAAGTGGCAAGAGGAGATGGGGAGAGACAGAGTAGGGTAAACTATCTCATGTAGAAGAAGCAAGGGGAAGTGGTTGCAAGGGGGGAGGAGAATAGGAAGGCAAAAAAGGCAAAACCACATTCTCATTGAATTTGGTTCAGGGAGAGAATGACATACATACTAAATGGGATATCTCAACGTGCAGCAGAATAGGGGGAAGGGGGATGAGAGGAGGGATGATGGATGGGAGGGCATCCTTGGGGGGAGGGGAGGTTGGAAGTACCCACTATAGAAGAGGGACAGGTTCAAGTAGGGAATGGACCAGGTGGGGGTGGGATGGGTGGGAGGGAATTATAAGCAGCCTTGTCCAATATATCTACTATGGTAATATTTTGCATAGCTATACATGTACAACACATACTGAATTACTTATCTTCCCAGAGGGAATGGGTGACAAGGGAGGAAGGAAATGGATCTGAAATTCGAGGTCTTAACATTAAATGTTTCAAATATAAAAAAAAAATGAACAAAAAAAAACAAAAAAAATAAATTAGAAAGTAATCACTGTGTACTGGGCTGGTGTGTCAAACAAACCCTCACTCTCTGGGCTACCTGGAGTAGATTAATTTTCCCTGGATCCCAAAGCTCATTTTCCCTACTCTTTTAGTTGTTGGTTTTGTTTGTTTTTTTAATTTTTTTTTTATTTTTTGCTTTTTGGAGGGCAATTGGGGTTAAGTGACTTGCCCAAGGTCATATGGCTAGGGTTTTTTTTTTTTTTTTTTTTTTTTGTATATTTGTGTTAAGTGTCTGAGGCCATATTTGAACTCTGGTCCTCCTGACTCCAGGGCCAGTGCTCTATTCACTGTGCCACCTAGCCACCCCTCCCTACCCTTTTAGGTGATACTGTTCTAGGTAGTTTTAGGACATAAATGAGTGGAGAGGTATAGGATTGGGAGAAGGGAGACTTGTTCTTATCCGTAGCATTAGGAATTACAACTCAACCAGTCTCACTTGAGCAGATGTCCTTCAAATATTCTCACACTTTTGGTAGGTAACTAGGTATTATAGTGAATAGTCTGCTAAATTTGGATTCAGAAAGACCTAAGTTCAAATCCTGCCTCACACACTAAATAATTATGTGACCATGGTAAGACCCTTAACCACTCTCAGCTTCAGTTTCTCTCCAATTCCCATTCCAATTAATGGGAATAATAATAACACCAAGCTTCCAGGATTGTTATGAGACTCAAATGAGTTAAAGTAACTTTTAATCTTATTATATCTACCACTAAGGAAAAAGTAATGTTTTCTATCTTATTCAAGTTTGAGAGAATAGGGACATTTGAATGCCCTAGAGCCCAGGCAAGGACAGGTAGCAGCAAAGACCAAGGGAGAACCAACCAGGATGATCCAGGATGAGTTAATACATTTAAATATTTTACAAACATTAAAGTACTATATAAATGCTAGCAATAGTAATAATAATATATAAGAATAATAATAGTTATTGTTACTGTAATTGTTGTTATTATTATTTCTCCTAATAGGAAAGCAAAAGTCTATTCTTTCTAAAAATACTACAGAATGAGCCTGATGGTATGGGACTTAACCATATCAGCTTTGAGGATATCAAATAAGTCTCTCAATGGGACAGTCAGGAGGAGTAAACATAACTCCTGCCTCCTATTCAAGGTAATTCATAAAGTCCTTTGATAACATGCCTTGACCCCATTTCCCAGTGGATGCTATTGTAAAGCAAGGGTTGTTCCCATAATTTGTGGTTCTTCCTTCTTTATTTCTCTTTGCTCCACCAAAAGAAGAGGTAGGATGAGGAACACCTGGACTTCTGCCAAACTGTTTGATCTGTTATAGATACCCTTGAGAGGAAATGACAGGAAATACTCTAATCCTAAAATTCACCTACAACTTTTCCTTTTCCCTAAGTGGTAGCTAGAGGAGGGGAGGGGATATAAAATGATGGAAATATGGTTGTGCTTTAGATCTAGAGAGGAGGCACAGCAGGTGAGGAAGAAAGAAAAACAAAAGTAAGCCCAGAAACAAGAAAGAATGTTGGTCTGGGACTCTACAAAAAAGGTCAGAGGTGGTTAGGTAGAAGAATATCTAGATGTCACCATAAACCCTACTATTTTAAACTTTTATGCCTGATTTTATTCAAGTTTCTTACTTTTCCCATTGTTGTATGTCCTTTGTTTTTGAAGAAGACCAGTGACACCATGGGTGATATCTTGACTTGGGAGTGAATTGGATTTAAGTGAGTCAGAGTTGCACAAGGGCATCAGTTTCACTCCCTCTTCTGGAGTCATTGAATTCCAGTGGCAAGACAAAAGTCAAGATGACTGGAGATGGCCTGGGATGAAATGGATATCTGCCCATGCTATACCTGATCAGCCACCTTCATGAGCATTGGAACAAATTGTCCTCCTCTGCTCATCCTGCCATAGGAAATCTTCACACGCTTGGGGTAGGCATCCCCCTACCTCACCAAAAAGTTTGAGGCCTGTTGATTACCCTTCACCCTATTTAGCCTATCTGCTGAGATAGTTTTATTGGGGTCACTGCATATGCTACAGCTTCTTGGCACCACAGTTGGTTGAAAGGTAAGCACCAAGGGTGGATGAGCAGCCCTTTTCAGGGCTCAGCAGCCCTCGAACCAAAGTTGCTAGTCCTCCTGGAACATCCCATACACCCAACTTTTCTCATTAATTCTCCAGTAAAGTTTAACCCTGTGATATCTATCATTAAGGGAAAAAAAAAGAATAATGTTTTCAATCCTGTTCAGTCAAGGGAATTGAGGCATCTGAATATCCTAAAGGCCAGCCAAAGACAGGAGGCAGCAAACACCAAGGGGTACCAACCAGGATGCTCTAAAATGAAGACAAAACACAGAGCAGGGGTTCTTAACCCCCTTATGTGTCATAGACCCCTCTGGCAGTCAATTTGGTAAAGCCTGTGGACCCCTTCTCAGGATCATGCTTTTTTTTTTTTAAACAAATACTTTATTAACTTCTGTTTTACATCATTCATTTCTGCCAGATTTTGAGTTACAATCATTTTCCCCCCATTATTCCCCTACCCAACCTCCCAGAATAGCAGTCCCACAAGATATCACTTCCTCCAATCTGCTCTCTCCCATACCTTCTCCCATACCCCCATCGACTTTTCCATTAGAGGAAGATGAATCTTTGTGTCCCAATGCCTGCATATCTTATCTCCCAATTATAGGCAAAAGAGTATTAATAATAGTATTTATATAGATATTTGAAACATTTAATGTTACGATCTTGAATTTCAGATCCATTTCCTTCCTCCCTTGTCACCCATTCCTTCTTGGTATATAAGTAATTCAGTATATGTTGTACATGTCTAGCTATGCAAAACATTATCATAGTAGATATATTGTACAAGGCTGCTTATAATTCCCTCCCACTCATCCCACCCCCACCTGGTCCATTCCCTACATGATCCTGTCCCTCTTCTATAGTGGGTACTTCTAACCTCCCCTCACCCCAAGGATGCCCTCCCATCCATCATCCCTCCTCTCATCCCCCTTCCCCCTATCCTGCTGCAGGTTGAGATATCCCATTTAGTATGTATGTCATTTTCTCCCTGAACCAAATTCAATGTGAATGTGGTTTTGCCTTTTTAGCCTTCCTTATTCTCCCCCTCCTTTGCAACCACTTCCCCTACATGAGATAGTTTACCCTACCATGTCTCTCCCCATCTCCTCTTGCCACTTTCCTCTCACCTCATAATTTCATCCCTTGAGTATTCTCCCTTCCCAACAAATTCAACCTATGCCCTCTATCCATATATAACTGTAACCATATACACACACATTCACATATGTATTCGTATGACCACACCCCCTTCTTCCATTATTTTCATAGTGGGAAAGATATCATCAGTCACAGATATTGCTTTTCCATATAGGAATGTAAATAGTTCAACTTTGATAAGTTCCTTTCGATTTCTTTTCCCTGATTACCTTCTCAGGCATCTCTTACTTCTTGTGTCTGGATGTCAAATTTTCTATTCAACTCTGGTTTTTTCCTCAAGAATGCTTGAAAGTCCTCTATTCCACTGAATGACCATATTTTCCCCTGAAACAAAATACTCAGTTTTGCTGGGTAGGTGACCCTTGGGTTCATTCCCAGTTCTTTTTCCCTCTGGAATATCATATTCCATGCCCTTCGATCCCTCAGTGTAGAAGCTGCCAGGTCCTGGGCTATTCTGATTGTGTTTCCACAATATTGAAATTGTTTCTTCCTGGCTGCTTGTAGTATTTTCTCCTTGATCTGGGGATTCTGGAACCTGGCTATAATATTTCTGGGAGTTTTCTTTTGGGATCTTTTTCAGGAGGTGATCGGTGGATTCTTTCAACCTCTATTTTGCCCTCTGGATCTAAAACATCAGGGCAGTTTTCCTTGAGAATTTCTTGAAGGGTGATTTCTAGGTTCTTTCTTTGATCATGGCTTTCAGGTAGTCCAATAATTTTTAAATTGTCTCTCCTGGATCTATTTTCCAGGTCAGTGGTTTCCCATGAGATATTTCACATTGCCTTCTAATCTTTCATTTGTTTGGATCTGCTTAACAGCATCTTGATTTCTCATAAAGTCATTAGCTTCCATTTGCTCCAGTCTAACTCTGAAGGAATGAATCTCCTCAGTGAACTTTTGAGATTCTTTTTCCATCTGGCAAATTCGACTTTTTAAGGCATTCTTCTCCTCATTGCCCTTTTGGGCCTCCTTTGCCATTTGAGTTAGTCTATTTTTTAAGGTGTTGTTTTCCTCAGTCAGGCTGTTGACCCTCATTTCATACTTTTCCTGCATCCTTCTCATTTCTCTTTCTAATTTTTCCTCCACTTCTCTTATTTGATTTTTAAAGTCCTTCTTAAGGTCCTCTATGGCCTGCAACCCACTCATGTTTTCCCCTGGGGCTTTTGGAGCAGGACTTCTGACCTCACAGTCCTTTTCCCGCTCTATGCCCCCAAAATAGGAGTCTAGGGTTGCATTTTTCTGTTTCCTTTGCCTTGGCATGTTGCCACTTAATTGCTTGACTTTTGGGCTTGTTGCCACACTATGGCTTTAAGGCCAGCTAGAGGAATTTTCGTCCCGAACGTGTGGGGGGCAACTTCCGTTTCTGGCAAGCTGTAAACCCACCCACAACTTCCACCCTAGATCACAATCCAGATCCAGGGAGGTTAAAGCAAGAGCGATTACCCCCCAAGACTGGTCGCTGGATCTCCCCACGATTTGTAGGCTGGGAGCCGGAAATGCCTCTGAAAACTACACAGTGGCTTGTCTCCTCAGCAGCTTCTAGCCCCCAGGGGAGGGAGCTGACGCATTCCCCAAATACAGGTCCCAAAGTCCATAGGACACTAACCTCTTACTTTGTCCTAGGCAAGTCTATGTTGATAATTCTGGCGTCTCCACAGTTCCTGGTGTTCTGGGGTTCCTCCAGCCGGCTGCTGGCCCTGCCGCCCTGGGGCTAAAACCTCGGCTCACGTGGACCTGGGCTCGGCTCGGCTCCTGCGCTCTGCGCGCTGCCGGCTCCCAGGCCACTGCGCTGGTCCTTCCTGCAGGGTGCTGGGCTGTCCTCAGCGGGAGGTTAGCTTCTCTGTGTCGTTCTGTGGGTGCTGGGGCTCCAGAAGATTTTCAGAGTCCTTTTTTACATAGTTTGTGGAGAATCTGGGGGCAGAGAGGCTTGGACGAGCTGTTTCTACTCTGCCATCTTGGCTCCGCCCCCCAGGATCATGCTTTTTAAATTCATAAAATAAATAGTATTACAAAAAATTATTCTGAAATAGCTATCAAAATATTAAAAAAAAACAAGTTCACAGTCCCCAGGTTAAGAACCCCTGCTATAGAGCAAGGAGACTGCCACGGAGAAAAGTCTGAGACTCAGCTGAGAGGTCTGCCTCCCCCCCTACATTGGGTTATTTCTTTATACTGCCTTAATTTGGAGTCTTGAAATCCTGGAGGTTTCTTGAGGGGGAATCCTTGCCTAAGCTATTAAGTTTCAGCTTCAAATCCTCCAGCACTGAGATCCAAATGTGTACATTGGAGGGGCACCTGAACAAACTTCTCTTCCACCAATATTTGCAGTGCATGAGTGAAAGTCAAGTCATTATGAAATGATCACCTATTAGTCAAAGTTAATGGAAGCAGTGAGCCCTCAATCATGGTACCTGCAAAGGAAGAACTACAGACTCCTTTGAGTCTATTGATCTTGTAGGCCTGGAAACACACTGTACCCAGGCCTCTTTTAATTGCTTAGACCCTGCCATTCCTACCCATTTCATCGAGGAGGGAATATATTCTAAGTGAGAGGAAGTACAAGGGCAAAGGTAGAGAAATAGGTAGAAAAATAAAATCATGGTAACTGTAGGGACAGAAAAAGGGATAAGGCTTGCTGCCAGTACAGTTTTTGGGAGGTCCTTGCTAATTGTTTAGAGAGGCAAACCAGAGGTGAGGTGGTGGATAGAGCATTGGCCTTGAAGTCAGAAAGGCCTGGATTTAAATACTACCTCATATATTTACGAACTGGGTGTCCCTGAGTGAGGCCATTAAGCTATTTTTATGTGCCTTAGTTTCCTCATCTGTAAAATGACAGAATTGAATTTGATGACCTCTACGATCCTTTCTAGCTCTAAATTCATGATTCTAGGACAGGTTCATGGAAGAGTCCTAATAAGCAGCTGAGACAGACAGAGTTCTTGCCCTATCTTACCACCAGTGGGATGACCTGAGTCTCCAAGTCCCAAAAGGTCTCTCTCATTTTCCCAACCCTTATATTTTCATATGCACCATCACTATTCATGTCTAAATCCTTTTTACTCTGAAACTCCTATAGGGGACATTTGGGCTTTTTTCAAAGGTAGGAGTATCATGGGTGAAGGGAGGGGATGTGTGTGTGTGTGGCTGAGTACTCAGAATCCTTCCCTGTAGCTATATGATCTCACTACTGAATTAAGCCCCAACTAATCCCTGGAACCCAAGAGAGCCTGAAGCCAAGGCTTTCCTTTGCTCAGTCCTAAATCTGATATTGGTTCTGCACTCTGATAACCCCAAATTGTCTTGTCATTTTAGATTGCTGTTACCACACTCTCTCTCTTCCTTTACCAAGCTCACCCACCCCTTCCTCACACAAATGCTATGATATAGAAATGTATTTCACAGAATCACCGAGTTGGGAAGGACCCCTGAGGCCATCTTGTCCAAACCATATCCAAATGGGAATTCCCTCTTCAACATCTTCATGCATTTTGTACCAGAAAGGCTTCATTGAAGGGATAATCACTACTTCCCAACACAGTCCATTTTACTTACGGCCAGCTTGAATTATTTGGGATTTTTTCCTTATCCTTAGCCCAAAGCTTTCTCCTATTGCTCCTACTTCTGCCTTTTGGAGTTAAGCAGAACAAGTCGAAACCCTCTTCCATGTGATGGCACTTTTAATGTTGAAGACAGCAATTGGTCCCCCACATCAGTGTCTTCAAGATATCCTCCCAATGGTGTGGCTTCCAGTCCCCTTGTTACCCTTTCCTCTTACAACTTTCCTCTTCTTTCTTTTCAACTTATTCAGCTTGGATGCATAGTTGACAAAGCATTGGACTTGGAGTCAAAAAGACCTGAGTTCTAATTACTTAACCTCCCCCAGACTCAGTTTCCTCATCTGTTAAACAGGACAATAACAGCACCTACATCATAGGGTGGTGGTGAGGAATCATTGAAATAAAATACATTAAGCCCTTTAAAAACCACAAAGTGATATATAAATATTAGCTATTGTTATCATCATCATCTCTTCTGCTTCCTCTGAATGGATTTTATGTTCTCAGTCCCCTTCCTAAATATTTACCCTGTTGCCCAGAATTGAGTAGATTTCACCAGGTTTCACCAGGACAAGTATAGTAGAACTCTCATTTCACTCTTACTTTCTATTAAATCAGGATAATAATAAATTAGTTTTTGATAATTCTATTATTCCTACTAGACGGAAATTGTTTCTTATTTGAACTTTTTATCCCCCCCCCAGTGGCCAGGAAGAGCCTCTGCACACAGTAGGCTCTTAATGAATGTGTGTAAATTGATAGACTTAATGAATATTGAGTAAACAACTGCCATGTTTGTCGTAGCCATACTATTGACTCATTTTCACTTGCAATTTATTTTCATGGAAAATCGTAAATTCCTAAATAATATGAAGAGTATTAGAAATCAGAATATTTTCAAGCTAATTGACCAACACAATATGGTTGGATTTAAACGATTAAAGTTTTCTCATGATTTCATTAGCAACAGCTTGATTTCCTTGAAATGTTAGTCATCTTGGGATCAGAGAGCCATTGCCTGAGGGACTTTTTCCTCAAACCTTCTGCCTAAATAAGTTACTAAAGATTCACTAAGTGTCTTCTGTGTGCCCAGCACTGTGTTAGGTATTCAGGATATAAAGATCAAAGGTCAGTCCCTGACCTCAAGAAGTTTATATTCTGAAGAGGGAAGAATGAAGTAAACAATTATTTCAAGCTCTTCCAAACTACCCCTCTCAAAAACTTTTTTAAAAGCTCCCCATACCTAATTTTGAGTAGGATGACCAACAAAATGACATGGTGAAACATTTTTCCTGCCCAGGAAAACTTAGGAAGAGAGAAGGAGAGGTCTACTGAAAGTAGGGTGGGAATGTGGACCTTGGAGGTGTTGGCAGGGGTAGCAGCAGCAGTGGTGGTAGTGGCAGAAGCAGAAACACTAGGAGCATTCGATGCCCAGGCTAAGGAGACTGAATACTTGGTCAGAAACAGAATCCAGGTGGATCTCTGAGCTAGCACTTGGCACAGATTTTGGTGACATTTGGCAGCTTCATTCCCCAGTACCCAGTTTCATGTCACAGCTCCAGGGTGAAAAGGAGTGGGTACCCTACCTGAGTAAGGATTAGAATACAGAACAGGAGGGCAGTGACCATACTTCACCTCATATTATACCACTCTAGGAGCATCAAAAACTTGCATGCCCTCAGACTCAACTATGGAAATAGCAGGACATAAAATCTGAAGCTTGAGATAATCACTCACCCCACTCAGAGGTGAGCAGAGCCTAAGTCTAACTAAAGTCTAAAGTCAAGAAATAGGCTGGAAAAATAAGCTAACAACAGAAAGAAAAAAAAAACCCTGATCAGAAAAAAGCTCCTATGGTGACAGTGAAACTCAAGGCACAAATTCAGAAGAAAACAGTGCCTTGAAAATACCTATGAGCAAAGCCTCAAACAAAAATGCAAATTGAGCACAAACCCAAAAAGAATTAATAGAAGAATTAAAGAAAGGGATGAAAAAACAGAAAATCATTTAAAAATTAAATAAAGTAGTAGAGGAAAATTGGGAAAAGAAATGAGAGCAATGAAAGAAAATAGGGAAAAGAGAATTAACAGGTAAAAAGAGGCACAAAAAGTGTTGAAGAAAATAGCTCCTTAAAAATCAGAATTCGCCAAATGGAAAGAGGGGGAAGAAATTTCCATGTAGAAAATAACTACTTAAAAATTATAATTGGTCAAATGGAAGCTAATGACTTCATGAGACATCAAGAAACAATAAAATAAAGTCAAAAGTCTGAAAAATTGGAAGAAAATGTGAAATAACTCAAAGGAAAAACAGCTCACCTGAAAATGAATTGAGGAGAGACAATTTAAGAATTATTAAACTATCTGAAAGCCATGATAAAAAAAATTAAAATGTGCTTTGGGGCATCTAGGTGGCTCAGTGAATAGAGCACTGGGCTCTGGAGTCAGGAAGACCTGAGTTCAAATCTATCCTCAGATGCTTAACATTTACTAGCCATGTGACCTTGAGCAAGTCACTTAATCCCAACTGCCCTACCTTCCCCCCTCCAAAAAAGAAAAAAACAAAAACAAAAAAAGTGCTTCATTCTATTAGGGAGTTTATATATATATATATATATATATATATATATATATATATATATATATATATATATATATATATATCAAAAATAATTTTGGGGGTTAGGCATTAGCAGCTAGGGAAATCAGGAAAGGCTTCATGTGGAAGGTCATGCTTCAGTTGAGCCCTGAAGGTAACTAGGAATTCTAAGAGATGGAGATTTGGGAGGGAATACATTCGAGGTAAGGAGCATATCTGGTGTGAAGGCATAGAATGTGACCCTACCATAGAGTGTGATTGAAAAAGAGAAATGTGTAATAATACTGGGAAGGTATATTGGGACCAGGTTGTAAGAGGCTTTAATGCCCCCCCACCACCACCAAAGTCATCTCTCGTTTTATGATCCAGCTTCACTTCTTTGTGTTTCTCCACCCCGGCCCCTTTTCTGTTTGTCTTCCCTTATTAGTACATCTTCCCTCATACGTGCTCCTTGAAGGAAGAGACTATCTTTCTTTTTCGTATTTGCATCCCCAGAATGTAGCACGGTTCCTGGTATGTAGCAGGTTGACTGGAAGTTGGAGAAGCTGAGATGTTTAGCATGGAAAAGAGGCAGTGGACATGTGCATTTTTTTTAAGGAGATGACCTCAGAAAGCAGAATCAGAAAAAGTAGACAGAAGTTGTGGAGATAAATACAGATCTGATGTAAGGATTCCTAACAATTAAAGTAATGAACAAGTGATGTGGGCTGCTTTGCTAGGTAGGGATGGAACTTTTCAAGTCATGTCTGGATCTTCCACTTGTTGACCTGTTGTAAAGGGGGGTTTCTTGTTCAGGTGTGGATTAAATTCTGAGGGTCATACCCCTTCTGAGTTTCTGTGAAATCACCTCTGCTACTCCTGGGCTTTAGTGTGTGTGTGTGTGTGTGTGTGTGTGTGTGTGTGTGTGTGTGTGTGTGTGTGTGTGTGTGTGTGTAGACCAAGGATAAAAAGAAAGAGAGCATAGGTACCAGAGCCATAGGTATCTGTATAGTGGCAGAAATTTCAATCTACAGTAATAATTACCAGAGCAAAAAGTTGGCATCAAGCTTAAGACTGTGAAAGGGTGAGCCTTGGACTCAGGCTTGTCCCTGATTCTAAGAATTAGTAGAGAGATAACATAGCTTCAGAAAAGGATACATGCACTCCCTTCCCTTAGCCAAGTTGGTGCTGCAGAGGACACTTGTGACCCCCAGAAAAGCTAAGTTGACTGTTGTTCTGTTTTGTTTTGATTTTTTTCCCCATCTGGGTTCTGCATGTGCTAGAATTTTATACTAAACAGGACTTTGGACAGAAATAGTTGAGAGGCATAAGAAAATGCAAGTTTGAGAGAAGAGCTTTCCTCTGAGACATGAATTTCCCCACACTGGGAAATGCCCCACACTTTCCCAGAGTTCTTTCAGTCTTGGTCTCCAGTTTCTCTCCTACCCTCATTTCTCTGGGCGTATAGAAGCAATATAGACCTCTACCCTTCCTCTCATTCAATAGTCAGAGCCATGGGGCTGATTAGCATTGTGGAGAAGGAGTCAGGGACAGATGATGTAGCTGCCTATAGATATAATTCAAGGGTATCCGGAAAGCCTTCTACCCCCAAATTCTTTCTTTCTCCTTCCATGGTGCCTGGAACAGCGCCATTGTAAATCATCCATAGATTTTATTATTTTAGAATTAGAAAGGATCTTAGAACTCATCTGCTTCAAAACTTGTATTTTACAGATGAGCAGCCTGAAGCCCAGGAAATGACTTGCTGAAGGCATCACAAAATTATATAATGGCCAAACTGAGACTAAAACCCAACACTTTTGACCCCTAATTGCTGATCTTTCCATTAGATCATCATTAACTTGTCCTTGAAAGCTTTGTGGATGGGCCAGTCCCTTATTAAAAAATAATGTTCCTAGTGGGCTTACACCTTAATCAGTCTCAGGAAAAAAAATTGGAAGGCTTAAATGAGAGGTTGTTTAGCCTGATGGATAGAACCAGAATATCAGAGTCAGAAGGTCCCCAGGTTCAAATTCTGACTCTGACATACTCACTTGTGAACCTGGGCAAGTCTGCGGGTGTCTAACTGGTAGGGGAACAGGGATTTCCTTAGGCCAATGAAATAACAATTCGTTGATACTTGACTGAGAGAAAGATGGGGGGGGGGGTGCAGGAGGAGGGAGCAGGGTGTCAAAGGGAGAAGGGAAGGGGGTGTGTGTGAAGGGGCCAAAGATATCCATAGTTGCCCTTCTTGGGAGGATTCCTGAACCAACAACCAATTTTTGACTTGGTCCCATCAACCTCAATTTCTGTATGCCCGTGCTTTGCCAAAGGTGGGGGGTACCATCTGTGTAAGCCCTCTTTAAAAACTCCTTCAACCTGCTCAGTGTTTTTCCCCCACCCTGTTTCTCCTCTAGAGAGACAATGCCAGCAGGCAGAGAAAGTTGGGCCTTAAATAACTCCCTTCCTGCGCAAGGTTAGCCAAATACCCTCCCCCTGTCCTCTCTCCCTCCCCCACCACCAGAGGCCTTTGGCTGCAGCCAGGTTGCCCCCTACCGGCAGCCAGGGTTTGGGAGGGATGGCAAGAACATGTACATTCAGACTACTGTCTGTTGGGAGGGTGGGTGAGAGGATGCTACTATGGGGATGAGGAAAGAGGCAGAAGCAGAGAAATGAGATGAAGATAAAAGGTCAGCTTGCAGATGGAGGGAGGAAGGAGGAGGGGGTGGGGGGCAGAGATGCAGGCATTCTCCCAAGGCAGCTGGAGGCTGCAGCAGCAGGTTTGACAGGCTGAGACTGGATTGGGAGCTGAGAGGAAGGGCTGGAAAGACCATCCTGGAGGATGCAGCTGTGCCAAAAAACACTGGGTACTTACCCCCCCCCCCCACCCTCCACTCCCCCACTTCACCACTTGTCAATTCAGGCGGGGACAAGCTAGTGGAGAGAATACTGAGAAAGAGTAAAGAGCCCTGGGTTTGAATCCTGACACTGCCACTGGCTACCTGGGGGATCATTGAAATTCTCCAGGCCCCAGATTTTCATATGTAAAATGCCAAGGGTGGGCCAAATGATTTGTAAGGTCTAAATGCTGTAAACGTAAATCCTGTAAGGGCTAGAAGCTGGTAGGGCAGGACGCTGTCTTGTCATACTTATACACTGAGGTCATTTAAGTTATGACTTGTACTTTTGTGAGTTCTAAGTCTTTTTTAAGTATCAACTGATTAAAAAAAAAAAACAGCCCCCATTAAGACCAGTTCAATACTGGAGAGGAGCCAGGAAACCTGGGACCTGAGTTTTAGTCTTGACTGTTCCCTTAAATCTCTATGAGACTGAATACTCTGGTTCCTCTCTCTGGACTTCATCTTTTTTATCAGTAAAATTACACAGCCTGTGATTGTGGGATTGTACACTGGGGTGAGGGACGGTGCACACACTGGTACTTCCCTCTGTTCACCTGCCCATGTATAGAGCAGGAGAGGAAGTCAAGCTGTGAACAGCTAAAGAGCAGCATTCACCAGCCACACCCTGGATAACTCTGTTAAGGGATGAAGGGAGCCTGCAGCTAGGGCTTCTTATCTTTCTGCAATAGTGCAATTCCTCTATATCAATTGAAAATATAGCCACAGTCCCGATGAAACTGGGTGCCCCCCAAATGGGGCCCTGGCTAGCCTTTCAATTGGGGACCAAAGAGGTAAAAGATATAAATGACCAGGGTTTGGTCAGCTTTTCTAACGAAAGCAGATTTTACAGCAGGAGAAGAGAGAGAGAGAAGAAGGGTGGGGAGAGAAGAGGCAGCAGCAGGAAAAAAAAAGCTGAAATAGAAAAATTGCTGAAAAGCCTCCCGCAGCCTGTCAAGAGTATTAACTTAGGATGATGTAGGAGAAACAACTAAGTGGTTTTTGTGTCAGCTACACTGAATCAAACTTGTTCAAATATATGCGTGTGTGCGTGGCAGCAGCATAACCCACCTCTGAAATGGAAAACAGCCTTTTAGTTTTAAGGGTTTTTTATGTTTTGCAAATATGAGAAAAGCTATGCATAAATTAGATCAGAAAGGGGGAAGCAAGCTAGGGTGTCCCCTGCATCCTCCTTCGGGCTAAGCCAGAGGTGGCAGGCATGAAGAGGGGGCGGAGCTAAGGAGCCTAGGTTCCCTGGGGGCCTTGGTAATTCTTCATCCCCAATTTCCTCAAACAGCAAAGCAGCCTTGAGGCAGAGAAAAATGGGCTTTATTATTTTTTTTAAATCATCACCTGGTGGAGGAGGTGGGGTCTATAAGGTTTGGAGAGTGACCACACTTCCAGGGCCAGGACAGGGCAAAGCACCATAACCCACTGAACAGGGGGATTTTCTAGGTGCTCCTTTGATCATTCCTATCATTTCTTCCATCTTTCATTGTCTTCCCTTTTTTCCTCCCTCCCCTTTACTTCTTTCTCCTCCCTTTTCATCTTCCTTTTTTTTTCTCCTACTTCTCCCCTTGTTTCACCTCTATCTTTAATTTTTTTTTTTCTGCTTGTGGCTTTCTTATTTGACTCCCTGACCCCTTCACTCTCCTGCTTAATCCCACTCCCCTTATAGTTCCTATCTAGTGGGCAGCCTTCTCTCTGATTGCTTGTGTATTCAGATGTCAGAAGGCACTCTCTCCCATTCTAGAACTTAAAGAAGGGTGTTTGTGTCTTAGTCTATTATGGGGGTGGGGAGGGCATAGTTAGTGAGTCCAGTCACATTCTATTTGCGCTTCAATATTGAAGGCTGTGGATAGCATTGCTTAGCTGTTAGGTGAATATGAGTGCCAGGGCACTGAATGTCAAAGCTACACTTCCTAACCTCCCTCCTCTATTACCATTTTTTACAGCATTGTGATAACACTAGCCAAGGCTGGCACTCAGGAGTATGGCAAAGTAAAGAGGTACCCTTCGCTGACCTCCTCCATCTGGACCTTTTGCCAAAATGGAAAATGGGAAGCTGGTCAGTGAAGAAAAAAGTTCCTGGCACCTTCACAAGAAGGTGGGCATGCTGTGCCAGTATCTCTTGTCTTCAGGTCAGAGGGTGGGTGGCATGGTGCCCAAGAGCTTTTTATAGGCCCTTGGCACAACAGTGGAAATCTAAGCATTATTTACAGCATCTTTTCTCTAAGGGTCTATCTCTTTGGAATGAGCTTCCTAGAATAGCCACTAACAGGCAACTTCACTAGGTCCCAGAGCAGGTTGTGATTTCCTGTTAGCATTTCTGAGTAAGACTTCCAATGCATCTAGCTGCCATCTGCCTTCACCCCTGTCCCGGGCACCCAAGACCTCTAAGTGCATTCTCTCTTTTTTGTTCCAAGGAGAGTGATGACAAGACAAGGAGCCCTAGCTATTGCCATGTGACACCAGTTGCTCAACTTCTTTTTCCCACAGGGGACTCTAGGGAATAGAGCAGGAATCTTAACCTTTTTTTTTTTTTTTGGAGAGGTCATGACACACAAACAAAAACCTAGCCGTGTGACCTTAGGCAAGTTACTTAACCCCAATTGCCCTCCAAAAAGCAAAAAAAAAAAATTATTCTGAGAAGGTGTCCATAGGTTCCACCAGGCTGCCAAAAGTGCTCATGACCTCTCCAAAAAAAAAAAAAAAAAAAGGTTAAGATTCCTGCTCTATTCCCTAGAGTCCCCTGTGGGAAAAAGAAGTTGAGCAACTGGTGTCACATGGCAATAGCTGGGGCTCCTTGTCTTGTCATCACTCTCCTTGGAACAAAAAAGAGAGAATGCACTTAGAGGGTCTTGGGTGCCTGGGACAGGGGTGAAGGCAGATGGCAGCTAGATACATTGGAAGTCTTACTCAGAAATGCTAACAGGAAATCACAACCTGCTGGATCCGAACTCAGGTCCTTCTGACTCCAGCTGATGCTCTACTCACTAAGCCACCTAGCCACCCAGAATAATATTTTTAAATACATAAAACAAAATGCACAGGATTACAAAGGGGATTTAAAATGTAGAGGGTTTTGTTGTTGTTGTTATTTCAGCCATGTTCAACTGTCCTTGACCCCATTGGGATTTTCTTGGTAAAGATATTGGAGTGGTTCTTATTTTCTTCTCCAGCTCATTTTACAGCAAAGGAAACTGAGGCAACAGGAAGAAATGACTTGCCCAGGGTCACACAGCTAGTGAATTTTTGAGGCCAGAATTGAATTCATGAAGATGTCTTCCTGACACGAAGCTGCCACCTAGTTGCTCCTGAGATGTATGTAGTTAATGAAACATTAGCTATTGAAGAACTATTGTAATACTAAATGTAGTACTATTGAAATGTAGTTATCAATAGTCAACAAACATTTATTAAGTGCCTACCAATTGTCAGGTACTGGGCTAAGCACTAGGGATACAAATAATGGAAAAAGAAAATAGTTCCTCCCCTCAAGGAACTTATGATCTAATTAGGGAAAACAACACACAAAAGGAAGCTAAAAAAAGGGAGTGGGGTAGTTGGGAGAAGTCCCAAAGTAGAGCAGTCAGGTGAGAAATGAGGAGGACTACCAATATATGTGTGAGTGTATGTATATGTATGTATACATAGCTATATATGTATATATATAATGTTTATATATGTATGTGTGTATAACATTTACATACTGTTGTTGTTTGTCATCATTTATTTTTGAAGAGGATCAATGACATCACAGGGTGATGTATTGACTTGCTGATGGGTGTAAGGTCAGTCAGTTACCCTCAACTTGGTTTAGCCTGTCTGTGGAGAGGCTTTTATCGGGGTGTGGCTGCTGTACATTCATGGAGCCATAGGACGAAGGTGGACACCAAAGGTAGATAGGCAATCCTCATATGTGTGTGTGCATGTGTGTATGTACATGTGTACATGTGTCTATATATGTGTATGTGGAATACAAGTAAATAAATCTATTTTGCTCCTTCTTCTGTGAACTTCTAGGGAACATTTTCTATCTGGGCCTTGGTTTCTCATTGGTGAATTAGAAACCATAGAATAATGCCTCAAAATTGGAACCCTACTATAAATCCCCACTACTATTTCAACCTTTCTTTTGATTTAATTAGGTATTGCCTGCCTACCCCCCCCAAATTATAACCTGATGAGCTAGGTAAAGTAGACACACTCAACCAGGTCTGAGAGAGAATTTTAGAATTTCTTAGGATTAAAGGACTAAATTTATAAGGAATTAAAAAGAACCTCAGAAGCTATCTAGTCTAATCCATACCTGAGGAAGAATGCTCTCTGTAGCATCCCCAATAAGTAGCTATCCAGAAGTTCATTGAAGCAGAATCCATTATATCTAGAAGGGAAGTGAAAAAGAAAGAACCTGGGGGGCATGGTGAGAAGATGACTGGGAAGTGTCATGAAGATAGTGAGAAGTGTCATGGTAGCCTGGTTTAGGGTGAGACAGAGCAAAAGCTCACCCCAACAACTATCTGGACATAACATGGATAGATCAAAATGCAAGAACTTTTAGAATATAGGTTTCACCATAGAAAATACTCATAATATTTAAACCACATAGAAAAAAACTTTCAAAACACAGAGAGCAGAAGAAATTAAAACCTTTGGAGAACAAAATGAAGTACATGTCACCTCTGTCACTCTTTCTGCTGTTGGGATTGTACTGGCAATTCTTCCATTGAGTCTATGGAGGATAAACTCAGATATCCTAAGACTTTGGCTGAATTGTCCAAAGTCATTTTATCTACTTGCACGACTGTCTACAGAACAATATATATTTGTTAAAAGCAATTGGGGTTAAGTTACTTGATCAAGGTTACACAGCCAGTCATTTCTGTGTGGGTGCTAAGTCTGAGGCCGGAACCGATCCCCGGTCCTCCCGACTCCGGGGCCAGCACTCTTACTCACTGCGCCACCTACCAGCCCCAATACATATTTTTAAAAATACTAGCAGAATACTGGCTTGTCCATAGACTATTTCTATCTGAATTCCATCAAATAGAGTTTAGAAGAATTATAATAATAATACTTGTTATGATGATTATGGTGATATCTAGAAAGACGTAGTCAAGAGGCCATAATTACACATCATAAATTAATGATGATAAATCTCCAGACTACAAATATAGGCCCGGAAAATATCACTCAGCATTCAATAACCAAACTATACTGGACCTAGAGTATCATAATAGAACTATTCCCTATATATGCTTAGATGTGATATTAATCCATAAAAAAGAACAATTTTTATAGAAGTTTAGTGTTATATACTAATAATGTCCAAGTCACATGCAATGAAAGGCTTTCAAATTAAAGACATCTACAAGAATTGAAATCCTATGGAATTTAGGGTTTACAGGGTAAATTACAGATCTTCCCTCAAGCCCTGTTGGCTACTGGAGCTGTCCTGGGGCTGATTTCAATGAGCCTACATAGGATGTTTACTTCCTAAAACTTTTAATCATCTTTTGTATTGTACTGCTATTCAGTCTTTTCAAATAAAATTTTTAAAGACCAAAATGTTGGCATAAGTAATCAGATCAAATATTCAAATAAGTCTGAAAATATGTGTAATATGTAGCACATGTGGGCCATCTACCTCTGCAAGGAATGTGGGGGTATGTCTTTTCCTATCTCTTCTTTGGAGACAGGTTTGATTTTTTTGTAATTTTGCAACACCCACTTTTGATTTTTTGTGGTTGTCTGATTACAGTTCCATTTCCTTTATTTTTTGTTGTTTTTCAGTTGTTTCAGTCATGTCTGACTCTTCATGTCTCCATTTGGGGTTTCCTTAGGAAAGGCACTGAAATGGTTTGACATTCCCTTCTCCAGCTCATTTTTTTAATCATTTTTAATTTTATGTATTTATTTTGCTTTTTGGAGGATGGAGGGCAGGGCAATTGGGGTTAAATGACTTGCCCAAGGTCACATGGCTAGTAAGTGTTAAGTGTCTAAAGCTGGATTTGAACTGAGGTCCTCCTAACTCCAGGGCCACTGCTCTATTTACTGCACCACCTAGCTGTCCCCTCTTCAGCTCATTTTACAGATGAGAAAACTGAGGCAAAGAGGGTTAGGTGACTTGCCCAGAGTCGTACAGCTAGTGAGTTTCTGAGGCTGGATTTAAACACATGTCTTTGTAACTGCAGGGCTGGTGCTCCAACTAGCTGCCCATTAATCATCTATGAAAAGCAATTATTTTTCCCACCTGTGCAAAAGGCTATAGAATATTAAATATAAAAAATAACAGAGTAACAACTTGTCCCAGGACAAATGAAACGTTCTGGGACTTAAGCATTCTTATAGACTTAACTATTCCCCTCAAATCACTGAAACATAACCTTGAGCCATCGAGACTTAAGAACGATGTTTTTAATAGTTGTTGCAATACCAAATACTCATAATCTTCATGCTGTGTGTGAGAAAAAGCTTTCTAAATATAGAAACCAAGCAGAAAAAAATCAAAATAGGATGAGGTAAATAGCACTCCTATCTGCTCCTGGAGTTGGACCAAGGATGCTTTCAGGGAGCCTACAGAAAAATGAGCTTACTTCCCAATATTTTTATTAAAGTACAGATAGCAGTTATTTAATCTGCTTGTATAATCATTGGCACAACATTAACTATAAAAGGACTGAAGCAGGATAGCAGCTTGCCCCAAGATTATTTCTATCTGAATTCCATCAAAAAAGACAAGAACAGGATAACAGTGATAACAACAACCAGCAAAAATGCTCTGTGTGACACTTTAAGGTTTACAAAGTGCTTTTCAGACAATAACACATTCAATTAATCCATAGAATCAAGAGATGAAAGGACCTTAGAGAGCATGGGGGGGTAGCTAGGAGGTGCCATGCCTAGGATGCTGGGCCTGGAGTCAGGAAGACCTGAACTCAACTCTGGCCTCAAACACTGACTGTGTGACCCTAAGCTAGTCACTTACCCACTATCTGACTCAGTTTACTTAACTGTAAAATGGGAATAATAATAGCACCAGTCTTCCAGGGTTGTTGAATGGATTTAATGAAATATTTGTAAAGAACTTAATGCAGTGCCTGGTACATGGGAGGTACGCAATGAATGTCTTTTCCTTCCTTCTAGTCCATTTTATAGAAAAGGAAACTGAGGCCCAAGAATGGAAAGTGACTCACCCAGGGTCACAAAACTAGTAAGTGTCAGAAATAGAAAGTGACCCTAGATTCTCTGACTCCAGAGCCAGCATCTTCTCCACTGCACTACATACAAGCATTCTGTGTAGACTGTACTGCAGGGGAGATTGTCTCCATCTCACATAGGAGGAGACTGAAGCGCAGAGAGGTTAGGCTAATGGTCCATGGTCACACAGCAAGGGATGATAGATGAGGTCTCTTGGACTCCAGGTCCTGCACTCCATCTACGACATAATTACACTACATATAATCATGTCATCTGAACAATTTCACTCCCATCAGTACAAGAGTGGAAGCTCAGGTCATTATCTCATTTACCTTCACTGGTTGATGGAATTAATTATTAATATGTAAGGATGAGTGTGGTGGGAGAGTGGGTAAGAGAGACAGAGAGAGAGAGAAACAGAGAGACAGACAGAAAGAGACAGAGGAGAGACAGACAGAGACAGAGACATACATAGAGAGAGACAGAGAGAAACAAAGAGGAAGAGACAGATATAGAGGAAGAGAGACAGAAACAGAGACACACATAGAGAGAGACAGAGAGAAACAAAGAGGAAGAGACAGATATAGAGGAAGAGAGAGAGACAGAGAGACATAAACAGAGAAACAGAGACAGAGATAAAGAGACAGAGAAAGGCAGAGGAGAGAGAGACAGAGAGAGATAGAAAGAGACAGAGAGAGATAGGGAAACAGAGGGAGACACACATAGAGATAGAAAGAAACAGAGAGGAAGAGACAGAGACAGAGGAAGAGAGAGACAGAGACACAAAGACTCAGAGACAGAGACAGAGAGAATTGTAAGAGAATGTTCTGAAAACATTTCTTTCCTGGGCACCATCAACACTAACACATTACTATTTGGACTGATAAACTACTTAAGGATGATGCCTTCTGAATACCACATTTCAATACAGCAAGACATCAGAGGGAGCACAAACATTCCTGCTTGATACTAGTGCCCTTTGCACTGGACACAATTTTTCACAGGGGAACAGTTGGTAGTAGTTCCTCCGCTTTTCCCAGCCAGGTACTTGAGGGCAGCTAGATATCAACCCTTCCTACTTCTCTGAAAGCATGTCCCATGGGGGCCCGGGGAGAATGCTTCTAAGCAACCAAGAGAATGGCCAACCATTCATTCAACAAGAGTTTATTAAACATCTTACAGCCTAGTTGGAGAGATGAGACTTATGCTCACCAAGGGACTAAAAGCAAGTTATACATAATACAGTATAATATGGATTGGATCCAAAGAATGAGGAAAAGCAAAGGGAGAGAGTGAGCAGAGAAGATGGAGGAGAGACAGGGAGGGTTTTTTGAAGTCTGGAAAAAGATCCTTAGTGAAGCTATCATTAAAGGAGAGGGTTGTGTGGGGGAAGCAGCATTGACAAAGGCACAGAGGTCAAACTGGGCAGGAGAGAAGATTACACAATCATACCTGGACAGAGCCGCAGAGATCCTCTAATGAAACTCACTCATCTTATAGGTGGAGAAACTGAGGTCCAGAGAGGTCACATGATTTGTCCAAAGTCCTACAAGTTAGCTGCAGAGCAAGAACTAGTATAGAGGATAAAAGGGAGAATTAATCAGTCCACAAACATTTATTAAGCACCAAGTATTTGCCAGGTACTATTTTAAGTGTTGGATATACAAAAAAGGCAAAAGACAATCCTTGCACTCAAATTGCTCATGGTTTAAGAGGGGAGACAACATGCAAACTGCCATGTACAAATAAGTTGTATACAATAACAACCGGAGATAAACAACTGAAGAATGTCACTAAAATTAAGGGGAGGTATCTGAAAAAGCTTCCTGTAGAAGATAAGATTTTATTGAGACTGGAAGAAAGTCATGGAAACCAGAAGAAGATGAGGGAGAATACCTTAGTTTGGGGGGGACAAACAGTGGAAATGTCCAGAGCAGGGAGAGGAGTTGTCTTGTTCTAGGAAAAGTAAAGAGACCAGCATCAATAGATTAAAGAGTAATTATAGCCGAATAAGATCTAAGAAAACTGGAAAGATGGGGAGAGGAGGCAGGTTAATAAGGACTTTGAATACTAAACAGAAGATTTTAATAATTTCATCTTGGAGGTAATAGAGAGCCACAGCAGTTTACTGAGTAGTGGAGTGACATAGTCAGACCTGTGCTTCCTTTTACCTCCAAGGAAGATATAGGTGAATAGTGTTATCAGGCAAGAGATAATCGAGTCAGGGTCAGAAGAAGGACTGATGGCTAGTTGTGACTGCAAGCCTTTCCACCAAGGGGCAATGAGACAATGTTTTGGGGTTTTTTTCTATCTAATAACAAAAAAAAAAAAACAGGGCACCTAAGTAGCACAGTGGGTAGAACAATGGGCTTGGAATCAGGATGATTCATCTTTGTGAGTTCACATCTGGTAGGTATGATTATTATTGACATTTTGAAGATGGATAAATTGAGGCAGACAAAAGTTAAGTGATTTATCTAGGGTCACAAAACTAGTAAGTATCTAATCTGGCTTTGACACCAGGTCTTCCTAACTCCAGGTTAATCTGTCCTCAGATACCTCCTAGCTGTGTGACCCTGGGCAAGTCACTTTACCCTGTTTGCCTGTTTCCTCATCTATAAAATGAGCTGGGGAGGGAAATGGTAAACCACTCCAGTATCTTTGCCAGGAAAATCCCAAATGGGGCCAAGAAGAGCCAAACGGTACCAAAAAAGTCTCAAAAACAAAAATGCAAAGGCTTGCTTCCATTCAGGTGCACATGTCTAAGATGTAACAGAGAACCCAGCAAAACTGGTCCAACTAATTGACTACTATTCACTCTTCTGGTGATTCATATAAACATGAATGACATTTCTGGAATCTAATTCAAGTGAACAAATGTTTATTAAATGCTTATTATATTTAAGTCATCTTACCAAAGAAATCAAAGCATCACTGAAAAACAGCAAAGCCTTTGGAAAAATTTAACTAAACTCATGGTGAATGATCAGAGTTAGCACAGTATTGTCAGAGTTAAAAGGTATATCTTTCATTTCTATTGGCATGTTATAACCTAACTAGTTTGAGGAGAAATGCATTCTGTAAAAGCATTGAGGTATTTTTTTTTCTTTTTTAAAGAATTATCTATTGTGGAAGGAAGCAGTAACCTCGCTGAGCTCCTCGGTCACTAAGTCTCAAAGGGTGAATCTGAGCGGATTCCGGAGTGACGGAGCCCAGTGGAAGACAGAGTGTGGCAGAGTCCAGCCTAGGAGGTTGCCCAGTGTGTCCAGACAGGTCGAGTGCAGAGCGTGTGGGGTCTGCACAGCTCAGACCTAAGAGCAGACAAGCAGACTACACCAGAGAGAGAAAAAGCCCCAGCCTGCAGACTTACCAAGGATGAATCGAAGTCATCTCATGGATGGGAAGGGTCATTGGAGCCAGGTAGGAGAGTCAGGCCCCCAGTGGAGAGAGCTGCTTCTCTGGCTGCATTCGGCCCCCCGCCTGGAAGTTTAGAAACTGCCTGCCTGTATAATACAGGGGCTTGAATGGGAAAGTAATTCTAGCTGCTCCAATCCTCCCATCCCTCCTTCATGAAGCAGAAAACCCAAAGATAAGTCTCCCACCCAGATTGAAATCCCAAATTAGGGAAATAGTGTCAGGCTTGAGAGTCTCCAAGAAGGGGTGTAACTGAGACAGCCAGGAGTCTGAACAGAAGAGAGAGAGGGGTCCCAACAAGCCCCACCTCACCTCACCAACAAAAGCCTACTTATAGCCCAGGGGTATAGAGGCAGAAATCTGAAGTGGTCAGACTCACTCCCACCTAGACATCTACATTCCTCACTGATTTCCCTGACTTAGCCATAAACTAGCCACCCAGAGGTATTCAAGGTCAAGGATCAGGCCATAAACTCATAGCCTGAAAAACTAAGAAACAGGAAATCACAATGGGAAGGAAAGAAGCTGAGAAGGAGAAGGGGAAGGCAAGAAAGTCTATTCGAGCCTACTATGCAGGGCAAGAACAACAAAATACACAGGACAATATAGACTCTCTACCCATACCTGAGACCACAGAAGGAAACATGATCTGGTCTCAAGCCCAAATAGCATTCCTGGAGGAGCTTAAGAAAAATTTTAAAGACCAAATCAGGGAGGCAGTGACCAACTTGGAAAAAGAAAATATCTCCCTAAAAAAGGAACTTCAAAAACTAGCTGAAGACCATAATTCGCTAAAAATTAGATACAATCAAACTGAAACTCAGAATTCTATGATGCAGCAAGAGTCAATTAAAAAAAAAATACGATCAAAAAATTGGAAGAAAATGTAAAATACCTTACTGGAAAAATAACTGACCTAGAGAACAGATCCAGGAGGGACAACTTAAGAATTATTGGTCTACCAGAAAGCCATGATGAAAAAAGCAGTCTAGACAACATCCAACAAGAGATTGTCAAAGAAAACTGTCCTGAGGTCCTGGAATCAGAAGATAAAATATTTATCGATAGAAATCACCGGACTCCTCCTGAAAGAGATCCCAAACTGAAAACTCCAAGAAATATAGTAGCCAAATTCCAGAATTACAAGATTAAAGAAAAAATTCTACAAGCAGCCAGAAAGAAGCAATTCAAATAACGAGGAACTACACTTAGGATCACACAGGACCTAGCAGCTTCTACATCAAAAGAGTGGAGGGACTAGAATTTGATATTTCATAGGGCAAGAGAGCTAGGACTACAACCAGGGATTAACTACCCGGCAAAACTGAGCATAATCTTTCAGGCAAGGAGATGGACGTTTAATGAAATAAGGTACTTCCAGACTTTCCTGATGAAAAAGCCACAGCTCAATGGAAAATTTGATCTCCAATTACAAGACTTCAGAAAGACATAAAAAAGTAAACAAGGGAAACACAGACTCACACATGCATAAGTGCACACAACCACACCCAAAAACACATGCTCATTACTTGGGATGCAACAAGAGCAAAATGTTCACATCCCTATATGTGGAGCTGATAATTGTCAAAATTCGAAATCTTTATGATTATCATGACCTTCAAAAGGGTTATACTTAGAAAGAGGGTGTGGGTATAAATGCACTAAGCTGAAGACTAAAAAAAAAAACTATTAAGGGGATCAAAGGGACGGTAATGGGAAAAAGAAAAGGATGAGATAGGAAAACGTAAAATATGCCATTTGAAGGGGCATTAAAACACACTATAGAAGAGAGGAAAGAAAGAGGGAGAGGAACATCATTTAAACACTATTCTCACTGGTTCCGGTTCAAAGAGAGATCAACTTAATCAGTGAAGTTTAAGATTCTAATGTGAATAGACACATAAATTCATTAAATAGAGGAAAAGGAGGGAGGGAGAGGAGCACTGTTTGAAATTTACTCTCATTGGTTTGGAATCAAACGGGGAGTAATTTACTCTGATAAGTATAAAAATTTATTGCGTGCTATTGATAGTGGAAGGGTAAGGGGGGTGAAAAGGAGGATTATAAAGGGGGGACTAGAAGGGAGGGAAATAGTAGTAAAGGGAGAGGGTAGGTTAAGAAGGAGGATCACTGGTTGGGAACACTGAGGGAGGGGGTGGTCAAAAGGGAGAACTTCAAGGAGGGAAGGGAGAAGGAAGAAACAAAGACATAAACAGGGGAGGGAATAGGATGGAGGGAAAGAGACAGATAGTCATCATTACTGTGAATGTGAATGGGATGAACTCTCCCATAAAACAGAGGTGGATAGCAGAATGGATTAAAAACCATAATCCTACAATATGCTGTCTACAAGAAACACATTTGAAACAAAGGGATACCCAGAGGGTAAAGGTAAAAGGTTGGAGTAAAATTTATTATGCCTCAGCTAAAGTAAAAAAAGCAAGGGTAGCAATACTTATCTCAGATAAAGGAAAAGCAAAAATAGATCTAATTAAAAGAGATAAGGAAGGAAACTATATCCTACTAAAAGGCACCATCGAGAATGAAGCAATATCACTACTTAATATATATGCACCAAGTGGTATAGCATCCAAATTCCTAGAGGAGAAGTTAAAGGAATGAGAGGAAGAAATAGATAGCAAAACTATACTAGTGGGGGACCTTAATCTCCCCCTCTCTGAACTCGATAAAACTAACCTCAAAATAAACAAGAAAGGAGTTAAGGAGGTGAATAGAATCTTAGAGAGACTAGATATGATGGAACTCTGGAGAAAACTGAATGTGGATAAAAAGGAATTTACTTTCTTCTCAGCAGTGCATGGTACATACTCAAAAATAGACCATGTACTAGGGCATAAAAACCTCACAATCCAGTGCACAAAGGCAGAAATATTAAATGCATCATTCTCAGATCATAATGCAATAAAAATTATATGCAATAAAGGGCCAGGGAAAGATAGACTAAAAACTAATTGGAAATTAAACAACTTAATCCTAAAGAATGGATGGGTCAAAGAAGAAATTATAGAAATAATCAATAATTTCATTCAAGAGAATGATAATAATGAGGCAACAAAGCAAAATTTGTGGGATGCACTAAAGGCAGTTCTCAGGGGAAGTTTTATATCCCTGAGTGCATACTTAATTAAAGCAGAGAGAAGGGAGGTCAATGAATTGGACATGCAATTGAAAAAGCTAGAAAAAGAATAAATTGAAAATCCCAATTTAGTACTAAATTAGAAATATTGAAAACCAAAGGAGAGATCAATAAAATTGAAATTAAGAAAACTATTGAATTAATAAATAAAACTAAGAGCTGGTTCTATGAAAAAAATCAACAAAATTGATACATCCTTAGTCAATATGATAATAAAAAAGAAAGAAGAAAACCAAATTATGAGTATCAAAAATAAAAAGGGTGAATCTACCTCTAATGAAGAGGAAATCAAAAAAATAATGAGGAATTATTTTTCCCAATTGTATGCACATAAATATGACAATCTTAGTGAAATGGATGAATAGTTACAAAATCACAAGTTGCCCAGATTAACTGAAGAGGAAGTGAATTACCTAAATAACCCCATCTCAGAAAAAGAAATCAAACAAACCATCAATGAACTCCATAGGAAAAAATCTCCAGGGCCAGATGGGTTCACTGGTGAATTCTATCAAACATTTAAAGAACAATTGATTCCAATACTCTACTAACTATTTGGGAAAATTAGTGAAGAAGGAGTCCTACCAAATTCTTTCCATGACACAAATATGGTACTGATTCCTAAATCAGGAAGAGATAAAACAGAGAAAGAAAATTATAGACCAATTTCCCTCATGAATTTAGACACAAAAAATCTAAATAAAATATTAGCCAAAAGACTCCAAGAACTTATCACAAAAATAATACACTCTGATCAGGTAGGATTCATTCCAGCAATGCAAGGATGGTTTAACATTAGGAAAACCATCAATATAATTGAGCACATCAACAATAAAACTAGCAGAAACCACATGATCATCTCAATAGATGCAGAAAAGGCTTTTGACAAAGTACAACATCCATTCCTATTAAAAACACTAGAAAGTATAGGAATAAATGGAGACTTCCTTAAAATAGTTGATAGCATCTATTTAAAACCATCAGCAGGTATTATATGCAATGGGGATAAACTAGAAGCCTTTCCAATAAAACCAGGAGTGAAATAAGGGTGTCCACTACCACCCCTCTTATTCAATCTGGTACTAGAAACACTAGCAGTAGCAATTAGAGAAGAAAAAGAAATCAAAGAATCAAATTAGGCAAAGAAGTGTCCAAGCTATCACTCTTTGCAGATGATATGATGATATACTTAGAGAATCCTAGAGAATCAAGTAAAAAACTACTTGAGACAATAAATAAATTTGGCAAAGTTGCAGGATACAAAATGAACCCACATAAATACTCAGCATTCCTGTACATCTCTAATGAAACTCAACAGCAAGAGATAGAAAGAGAAATCCCATTTAAATTCACTGTAGGCATTATAAAATATTTGGGAATCTACTTGACAAAACAAACCCAGAATCTATATGGTCACAACTACAAAACACTGATCACACAAATAAAATCAGATCTAAATAGTTGGAAAAATATCAATTGCTCGTGGCTGGGTTGAGCTAATATAATAAAAATGACAATTTTACCCAAACCAAACTATATATTTAGTGCCATACCAATCAATTTACCAAAAAACTACTTTCTAGAGTTAGACAAAATAATAACAAAATTTGTTTGGAAAAACAAACGGTCTAGAACATTAAGGGAATTAATGAAAAGAAATGCTAGGGAAGGTGGACTAGCTATGCCAGATCTTAATCTGTATTATACAGCAGCAGTCATCAAAACTGCTTGGTACTGGCAGAGGTGTAGAGTAGTGGATCAATGGAATAGATTAGGTGCAGGAGACCCAGCAGTTAATGAATATAGAAATCTATTGTTCGATAAACCCAAAGACCCCAGTTTTTAGGATAAGAATGCACTATTTGACAAAAACTATGGGGAAAACTGGAATATAGTATGGCAGAAACTGGGCAGAGATCACTATCTAACACCATATACCAAAATCAAATCTAAATGGGTGCATGGTCTAGGTGTAAAGGATGATACTGTAAGCAATTTGGGAAAGCAAAGAATAGTTTACCTGACAGATTTGTGGAGAGGGGAAGATTTTAGGACCAAACAAGAATTAGAGAGCATTACAAAATGCAAAATGGATAATTTTGATTACATTAAATTGAAAAGCTTCTGTACAAACAAAGTCAATGCAACCAAGATCAAGAGGGAGGAGGGAAATTGGGAAAGAATTTTTACAACTTGTGTCTCTGATAAAGGACTAATTTCTAAAATGTATAGAGAATTGAGCCAAATATATATGAATACAAGTCATTCCCCAATTGATAAATGGTCAAAGGATATGAACAGGCAGTTTTCAGAGAAAGAAATTAAAGATATCTATAAGCATATGAAGAAATGCTCTAAATCACTATTGATTAGAGAAATGCAAATCCAAACAACTCTGAGATACCACATCTCTCCAGTCAGATTGGCTAAGATGAAAAAACAAGAAAGTGACAAATGCTGGAGAAGATGTGGACAAATTGGAACACTAATACATTGCTGGTGGAGTTGTGAACTTATCCAACCATTCTGGAGAGCAATCTGGAATTATGCCCAAAGGATTATAAGTAATTTCATACCCTTTGACCCACAATACCAGTTCTAGGGTTATATCCCAAAGAGATCATAGAAGTGGGACGAAGACCCATATGTACAGAAATATTTATAGCAGCCCTTTTTGTGGTCGCAAAGAATTGGAAACTAAAGGGGTGCCCATCAATTGGGGAATGGCTAAACACGTTGTGGTATATGAATGTAATGGAACATTATTGTACTATAAAAAACGAGGAGGTGACGGATTTCATAATTACCTGGAGAGACATACAAACTGATGCTGAGTGAGAAGAATAGAATCAGAAGAAATTTGTATACAATCACAGACATACCATATCTATGATGACCAACTATGACAGACTGGACTCTTTTCAGCAATGCAGTGATATAAGTCAATCCCAAAAGACTCAAGAAAGTGAGAAATGTGCCATCTAGGGATATAACTAGAAAGAACTGAGCCTGAATCCTGTTGGAAGCAAACTAAATGATCTTTTTCTTTTCATTGTTTTGTTTTATTTCTTCTTTACCATCTTTCATTCTACCTAGTACAATTTGCCTTTGTAATTGGAATAATGTCTAATATGAATGCATTTGCAGATCCTATACTGGACTATATGCTGTCGTGGGGGGAGGGGGGAGGGAAGTAAAGGAAATTTGAAAATCAAAGAACTATGGAATTGATTCTTGTTAACTGAAACTAAACTAATAAATTAATATAAAAAAGACAATTATCTATTGTGTTAAAAGGAATTCAAGGGGCAGCTAGGTGGCTCAGTGAGTAGAGCACTAGCCCTGGAGTTAGGAGGACTTGAGTTCAAATCCAGCCTCAGACATTTAATACTTACTAGCCATGTGATCTTGGGCAAGTCACTTAACCCCAATTGCCCTGCTTCTGCCCCCTACAAAAAAAAAGAAAAACAAAACAAAACAAATAAAACAAATTATAATTCTTTAAAACTTTAAAAACAAGTTCATTTTTTAAACCATAAAATCTTGAAATAGTTTTTAAAATAACAAATAGTTTCTTGAGCAAGAAACTGCTTTAGAGACATGGGTGGCATTTTTATCATTGCTGCTGATTAAAGATAAGAGAGGAAAGTCATATTTGGAAATTGAACAAATGGTTAAAGAAGATATCTGCGAGCCACATTTGGATTCCAGGACAACATGTAAGAATAACAGGCTACTGACCAGAGATGGAGTGGCTCGAGTAAGGCCTGGAAAGCATTTACACACCCAAAATCTTGTGATATAATCAAAAGGGATTTAAAGTGAAAAGAAAATGCGAGAGAAAAATGCTTGTGCTTATCTACCAAGCTATATACTATGGATAAGGAGCCGCTAAGTGGCACCACCAGTCTTAGAGTGAGGAAGACCTGAGTTCAAATGCATCCTTAGACATTCACTAGCTGTATGACCCTGGACGTAGGTATTATAATTATTATTCACATTTTGCAGATGGGTAAATTGAGGTAGACAGAGGTTAAGTGATTTATCTAGGGTCACACAGCTAGTAAGTATCTTAGGCTGACTTTGAACTCAGGTCTTCCTAACTCCAGGCTAAGCCCTCTGTCCACTGAACAACCAGCTGCCTCTAATGATGCAAGTCTGATAGAAAAAGGGGTTGCTTCTCCTTATTTGCCTTGTGGGAGGAGTCTAAGTCTTCTATGCTCCTGAGGTGGAAGCGGGATTCCCCAGAGTGTTGAGATTGTCTGGCAACCTAGAGTTAGTGATAGAGTCTCTTCAAATGTAGATGGGGCTAGATGGCTGCTGTATCCTTTCCCACTCTGAAATCCCATGATTCTTTTTTTTCATACTTTTTTGTTTATTTTTATTAATAATAGTATTTATATATATATTTGAAAAATTTAATGTTAAAGCCTCGACTTTCAGATCCATTTCCTTCTTCCCTTGTCACCCATTCCCTCTGGGGAGATAAGTAATTCAGTATATGTTGTACATGTCTAGCTATGAAAACATTATCATAGTAGATATATTGTACAAGGCTGCTTACAATTCCCTCCCACTCATCCCACCCCCCACCTGGTCCATTCCCTACATGATCCTGTCCCTCTTCTATAGTGGGTACTCCCAACCACCCCTCCCCCCAAGGCTGCCCTCCCATCCATCTTCCCTCCTCTCATCCCCTTTCCCCCTATTCTGCTGCAGGTTGAGATATCCCATTTAGCATGTATGTCATTCTCTCCCTGAACCAAATTCAATGAGAATGTGGTTTTGCCTTTTTGCCTTCCTATTCTTCCCCCCTTTACAACCACTTCCCCTTGCTTCTTCTACATAAGATAGTTTGTCCTATACCCTACCCTGTCTTTCCCCATCTCCTCTTGCCACTTTCCTCTCTCACCTCATAATTTCATCCCTTGAGTATTCTCCCTTCCCAACAAATTCAACCTATGCCCTCTATCCATATATAACTGTACCCATCTACACACACATTCACATATGTACTCATATGACCACACACCCTTCTTCCATTATTTTCATAGTGAGAAAGATATCATCAGTCACCATTATTGCTTTTCCATATAGGAATGTAAATAGTTCAACTTTGATAAGTTCCTTTTCATTTCTTTTCACTGATTACCCTCTCAGGCATCTCTTCCTTCTTGTGTCTGGATGTCAAATTTTCTATTAAATTCTGTTTTTTTCCTCAGGAATGCTTGAAAGTCCTCTATTCTGGGGTGGCTAGGTGGCGCAGTGAGTAAGAGCTCCGGCCTCAGAGTTGGGATGACCCGAGATCAAATCCGGCCTCAGAAAATGAGCACCCACACATAAACAATGACTAGCCATGTAACCTTGAGCAAGTTACTTAACCCCAATTGCTTTAAAAAAAAAAAAAAGTCCTCTATTCCATTGAATGACCATATTTTCCCCTGAAACAAAATACTCAGTTTTGCTGGGTAGGTGACCCTTGGGTTCATTCCCAGCTCTTTTGCCCTCTGGAATATCATATTCCATGCCCTTCGATCCCTCAGTGTAGAAGCTGCCAGGTCCTGTGCTATTCTGATTGTGTTTCCACAATATTGAAATTGTTTCTTCCTGGCTGCTTGTAGTATTTTCTCCTTGATCTGGGGATTCTGGAACCTGGCTATAATATTCCTGGGAGTTTTCTTTTTGGGATCTTTTTCAGGAGGTGATCTGTGGATTCTTTCAACCTCTATTTTGCCCTCTGGATCTAAAACATCAGGGCAATTTTCCTTGAGAATTTCTTGAAGGGTGATTTCTAGGTTCTTTCTTTGATCATGGCTTTCAGGTAGTCCAATAATTTTTAAATTGTCTCTCCTGGATCTATTTTCCAGGTCAGTGGTTTTTCCCATGAGATATTTCACATTGCCTTCTAATCTTTCATTTGTTTGGATCTGCTTAACAGCATCTTGATTTCTCATAAAGTCATTAGCTTCCATTTGCTCCAGTCTAACTCTGAAGGAATGAATCTCCTCAGTGAACTTTTGAGATTCTTTTTCCATCTGGCAAATTCGACTTTTTAAGGCATTCTTCTCCTCATTGCCCTTTTGGGCTTCCTTTGCCATTTGAGTTAGTCAATTTTTTAAGGTGTTGTTTTCCTCAGTCAGGCTGTTGACCCTCATTTCATACTTTTCCTGCATCCTTCTCATTTCTCTTTCTAATTTTTCCTCCACTTCTCTTATTTGATTTTTAAAGTCCTTCTTAAGGTCCTCTATGGCCTGCAACCCGCTCATGTTTTCCCCTGGGGCTTTTGGAGCAGGACTTCTGACCTCACAGTCCTTTTCCCGCTCTATGCCCCAAAAATAGGAGTCTAGGGTTGCATTTTTCTGTTTCCTTTGCCTTGGCATGTTGCCACTTAATTGCTTGACTTTTGGGCTTGTTGCCACACTATGGCTTTAAGGCCAGCTAGAGGAATTTTCGTCCCGAACGTGTGGGGGGCAACTTCCGTTTCTGGCAAGCTGTAAACCCACCCACAACTTCCACCCTAGAACACAATCCAGATCCAGGGAGGTTAAAGCAAGAGCGATTACCCCCCAAGACTGATCGCTGTATCTCCCTACGATTTGTAGGCTGGGAGCCGGAGCTGCCTCTGAAAACTACAAAATGGCGTGTCTCCTCAGCGGCTTCTAGCCCCCAGGGGAGGGAGCTGACGCATTCCCCAAATACAGGTCCCAAAGTCCATAGGACACTAACCTCTTACTTTGTCCTAGGCATGTCTATGTTGATAATTCTGGAGTCGCCACAGCTACTGGTGTTCTGGGGTTCCTCCAGCCGGCTGTTGGCCCTGGTGCCCTGGGGCTAAAACCTCGGCTCACGGGGACCTCAGCTCCGCCTCGGCTCGGCTTCCCGAGCTCTGCGTGCTACGCACTGCCAGCTCCCAAACCACTGAGCTGGTCCTTCTTGCAGGGCTGCTGGGCTGTCCTCAGTGGGAGGTTAGCTTCTCTGTGTCGTTCTGTGGGTGCTGGGGCTCCAGAAGTTGTTCAGAGTCCCCTTTTACATAGTTTGGGGGGAATCTCGGGGCAGAGTGGCTTGGATGAGCTGTTTCTACTCCTCCATCTTGGCTCCGCCCCCGCCCAATCCCATGATTCTTAATCCCCCTTTGTACTGAATCTTCTTGTCCAATTTTGTTTTTCTGTCCATTCAGAGAGTGACACAGATACACTGGATGGAAATAAAAGATCTCTGGGCTTTTTGTTTGTTTGTTTTTGTTTTTGCTTTCGGGGGGGGGGGGTAGGGCAATTGGGATTAAGTGACTTGCCCAAGGTCACTCAGCTGGTTTTGTGTTAAGTGTCTGAGGCAGGATTTGAAGTCCTCCTAACTTCAGGGCTGGTGCTCTATTCACTGCACCACCTAGCCACCCCCCAAAGATCTCTGTTTTCACAAGGAAATATGAAGAAAATCTGCTTTGTTAATGCCAGCCTCTGTCCCCCCATTTCTGTGTATCACGCCTTCCTAGAGAAAGATGAAGAATCCAAGTGACTCTTTCCCATTTCTGCTTCACTCAAGCCACTTTTCTGTGGTTACATCTGGGCTAAAATCAAGCTGTCAGGTAAGATCAGGGATTATGAGAGATATAATGGATAAGGATGTAATGGATAGAATACTTCACATGCAGTCAGGAAGATCCCAATTAGAATCTTATCTCACTTCCTAGCTCTATAACCTTGGGCAAGACACTTAGCCTCAATTTCCTCATCTGTAAAAAAACAGATAATAAAAGTAATTAGCTTGAAGGATTATTGTGAGGGTCAAATTATCTAATTTTGTGTAAAACATTTTAGTCATTCATTCAATTAATAATTAAGCACCTACTGTGTGCCAGGCACAGTGAGAAGCCATGGGAATACAAAGAAAGGTAAAAGTTCTGCTCTCAGGCAGTTAACATTCTAATGGGGGAAGGGGGTGATGATATATAGACAACTGTATACAAACAAGCTATATACAGGAAAATTTTGAACTAATCAATAAAAGAAACTAGTTTTGAGGGCAATTAAAAAAAGATTTCCTTTTTTAGAAGTCTAAACAATCATTACCATTGTGATCATCATTATTTTTAAGAATAATATTAACACATTTCCCACTTAGGTCCATAAATTGAGGTTGACCTCAATAATAATAACAATAATAACGACAACAATTAGGGAAGACTTGACCCTAGGCAGAAGAACAAGAAGCAACCTATTGCTGGTCTTACTGAAACTCCCTAATTAAAAGAAGCTGGGCTATTGTCACCTTTCTGGGCTATTCCTACTAATTCTACCTTGTGAAATTGGATCCCATAGGCCCTGGGCTGCTCTCTTCTTGTTGGGAGGTGGGCTTTTAGGCACTCTAGGCAGAAGACAGAGCATCCATCGATTCTTGGCAACAACACAACAAGGTCACTTTGGAAAATTGAATTAGGGACTGGCAAGAGGAGTCTCAGTTAGAATTTCATTAGTGCAGGGTTCTAGCTAATTGATGAGCTTCTCTTGTCCTGCTGAAAAAGACGATTAGGCCAGAACTGTGTCTTATATTGAGTTGTGCAAATATTAAGAATGGCAACGTTACCCATTCTCCTTATAGGGCACTTGGGTTGTCTATGACTGAGGGAAAGAGAGTGGGGCAAATAATTTTAAGAAAAACTAACACTCAATAATTCTCCCTGGAAGACTACTGCCAACTTGATCCATGACACAGGTGGCCGATACACTGTAACTCCCACCAAAATCAGCCAGGAAGAAATGGCAGAGCTGTGAGGTTGGTGGTTACCCATTGTCCTGCTTTGTAGAGTCAGCCTCACCCACCCCAATCCTCTCAGAGAACCACCCAAACTGGTGGGTGGCATACCAGTTATGTTGGGGTTGTGTCCATTACAACTTTGGGCTGGCCTATCCCAGCTCATGACAATGAATATGAAGGCAGGGTTTAGGCTTGAAATGATAGAAAGAAGAAAAACAACACAGATTGGGGAAAAGAGTATGCATTGGTTATCAGCAGGCTTGGCTTCTAGTCCTGGCTCTGTCACTGATAGGGCTTAGCACAGTGCTTGGCACATAGTAGGAAATTAATAAATATTTATTGACTGATTGACTCATTGTGTGACCTTAGGCAAATTCCTTCTTCTTCATGGACCAACATTTCTTCAACAAATCTATGTATGAAAAATTGCTATACCTGCCTCCTTAAGGATATTAACAGGATAAAGTAATATATGAAAATGCTGTGAAAAGTTTTAAAAACACCATACATATGTGAAGGCTCATTTTAAATACACCCAAATGTCAGATAAGGATAAATGCATTTAAAAAGCATTTATTAGACACCTCCTCTGCAGAAAGTATTGCACTATGGTCTGGGGACAGAAAAACAAGATGGTCCCTGACCTTAAGGTCCTTATATTCTAACAGGGGAGACAACACATTATAGAAGGTTTCGGCTGCAAGTCAGGTGGAAAGGCCCATTGGTCCTTAGGGTGCAGTGGTAAAGCAGATGGTAGTGCCTCTTCTTTCATGTCATTTCCATTAATAAACCTACATATGTTTTTGATGTTGAATCATTTGTCATTGCCAAGGATTTTGTGTTAAGAACTTTCATTTCTGGGCTTTCCGTAGCTGGGAATGCTGAGGAGACAGGGCCTGTGACAGCCACAGGGGCAGTTGCCAAGTTCTTATCTCTACCACAGTTGCTGCCCCCTAAGATGGTGGCTGAGGGGGCTGGGCTAGAAGTAGGGTTGGCAGTCTGGAGAGCAGTGCTATTCTCAGAGTTCCTGAGTGCAGGAACCTAGGCTGTCTCCACTTGTCCAATGAGAGGAAGTGACGGTCAAGTTTCTCCCTCTTCCCCCTCCTTCTTCTATTATATGCACCTTGTTCTCGGTATTCTTTTGGTGGTCATACTTCAAACAAGGAATTTGTGAATCCTTGGCACTATTGAAAAATTGGAGGAGACCAGGTATGTTAATGTCTACTAAGACTTTACTATTCAAATTGAAACAGTATCAAATAAACAAATAAATAAATGCTGCCTTTACCAGGTCTGCATTTTTAAAAAATAATTTAACAAAATATCTCTTGTATGGGGGTACTCTAAATGGTCCCTTCAAATTCAGAGATTATATGACTCAGTGGGCACACTAGACAGAGTACAGGGCTTTGAATCAGGAAGATTCATCTCCATGAGTTCAAATCCATCTTCAGACTCTTTTAAGCATATGATCCTGGGCAAGTCATTTCACCCTGTTTGCCTCAGTTTCCTCATCTGTAAAAGGAGCTGGAGGAGGAAATGGCAAACCACTCCACTATCTTTGCCAAGAAAACCTCAAAAGGGGTCATGGAGAGTCAGAGACAATTGAACAACAACAACAACCATTCATTTATTTTTTTTTTTTTAAAGCAATTGGGGTTAAGTAACTTGCTCAAGGTTACACGGCTAGTCATTATTTATGCGTGGGTGCTCATTTTCTGAGGCCGGATCTGATCTCAGGTCATCCCAACTCCGAGGCCAACACTCTTACTCACTGCGCCACCTAGCCGCCCCTTTAGGGCAATTGGGGTTAAGTAACTTGCCCAAGGTTACACGGCTAGGTTTTTGTTTGTGTGGATTAAGTGTCGGAGGCCGGCTCCGAACTCAGGTCCTTCTGATTCCAGGGCCGGCTCTCTATTCACTGTGCCACCTAGCCGCCCCGACCATTCATTTATTTTGGCCTGAATTGTCTAGATACAGCTCCTGAATGTCCTTTTTTGGCCAACCCAATCAGTTTCTCTGAACCATTATTCATTTTCATTTTCAGTTTCAATTAACTCCATTTCATCTCTCTCTCCAAATGTTACCCAATGACAATAGTTGTTGCTTCCTAACCAATACACGTGCTTTTTCCTATTTGGGAAATTGTTCTTTCATCCATTAGCTATCCCTCATCACATTGGGTCAATATTAGTATGTATATCTTCAGCCAATTAATTGATAAAAATGTTTAACACAACATAACCAAATAAAACAACAAATTTGTGACTACTATTTTATGGCTTCAGATTGGCATCAATACTCTGGATCAGATCATTCAACTAGTGTTAAATCTAATTATATAATCCACCAGCCCAGATCCTTCTCTCCATCTTGTTCATGAAATATTGTGAGAAACTTTTCTAATACCTTGCTAAAATCCATATATAATTGTGTCCATGCCATTCTCCTGATCTAACAGTCTAGTAATTCTATTAAAAAAGAAAATTAGGTTTGTCTGGCCTAACTCCTTCATATTGAACCCATATTGGCTGATAGTCATAACCACTTCCCTTTTCCAGGGCTCACAATCCATCTATTCAACAACCAATTTACTTTTTTTTCCCCAGGAATAGTCAATCTCATTATATAGTTGGCAGTATTTAACTTCTTTCCCTTTTTAAATTAGATAACATTTTCAGAGGCAGCTAGGTGGTGCAGTAAATAGAACCCTGAATCTGGAATTAGGAAGATGTGAGTTTAAATCTGGCTTCAGAGACTTCCTAGCTGTGTGACCTTAGGCAAGTCATTTAACCTCTGTACCAGTTTCATCTATAAAAAAAAAGTGCTTAACTTCCAGGGTTATTGAGAAGATAAAATGAGATCATATTTGTAGAGTACCTTGAAAACCTTAAAGTACCATATATAAATGCTAATTATTTCTCCATCTCCAGGACCATGGCATCTTTCCCATGATGTACAAACCCTCAGGGCATTTAGGCAGTACAGTGGATAGAATGCAAGGTCTAGAGTCAGGAAGACCTGAATTCAAATCTTTCCTCAGATACTTACCACCTATGTGACCCTGGGCAATTCACTTAACTCTGTTTGCCTCAGTTTCCTCATCTATAAAATGAGCTCGAGAAGGAAATCGTAAAGCACTCCAGTATGTTTGACAAGAAAATCCCAGAAGGGGTCAGACGTGACTGAAAATAAACAACAAATAAACAAACTCTTAGAGGCTGATGACTTTGGTAGTATAATCACATACATAACATTGGTACTGACAAAAAAGAACAGTGTCCTTGAGTTGGAATCAGGTAATTTCTCATTGAAATCCTGTTTTAGAAGCTTATAAAAATATATAACTGTGGGCAAGTCAATTAACGCTTCTGAGACTCAGTTTCCCCATCTGCAAAATGGGAATGATGATGTCTATAAGACTTACTCCCCCAAATTGCTGTGAGGCTTGAATTCATAGATATCTGAAACACTTTGTAAACCTTCAAGTAATTTAAATATCTCCCATTATTATTAGTTGTATTAGAAGTGGTGGAGGTCGTAGTGGTATCATAGGAGAAAGTCCATCCAGTCAAAGTGAAAAACTCTTTTGGATGATCTCAGTTCTCTTAGGATCTTATTTATTTTTGTTTCAGTTCTTTTTTATCCTCTTTCTTCTGTTTTTCCACGATTATTCTAAAATCACCGCAAACCTTGTCACTAAATTGAGCTATCCCTTCTCAGCCCTCCTTAAACTCTCAGAGATTTTGGCACATTTACTTTGTTCTCCTCCTTGAAACTCTCTCCTCCCTTGGTTTCTGGGCCTCTGTACTCTCCTGTTTGCCTTCTCTCTGACCTCTTTTTATCTAGCTCCCTTTCTGATTCTCTGCTAAAATAGATTCATGCAGCAGACCCCTAGTTGGTCTTCCTGACTCATCTTTCTCATTGCTTCCATCAATCCTACCTATACACAGCTGTTAGCATTATTTCCCACAAGTACCTTGTTGCATCGTGCAACTCTTGTTGCTCAAAAGACCCACAGTGCTTTACTCTTGTCCATAAGATCAAATCTAAACTCCTCACCTTTCACCTATACCCTCAACCTCTTAAGCCCACTCCACTAAACGTCATGTCATGTGAGGCTATGGGCAGCAGTGGATGATGGAAACAGAGTAGTAAACTAAGATTTGACTAGAGAGGACAGAAAGCTAGGACTGTGATCAAGAGAGACCTGATTTTTAATCTTGCCTCTGATACCCACTGGATATGTGACCACAGACAATTACTTAATCTCAATGAGCCTCAGTTTCCTCATCTATTAAATGGGAATACAGGGTCATGGAGAGTATCAAATGAAGTGATACATTTAAAATGATTTGTAATCCTTAAAATGCTATGTAAATTTCTGTCATAATTATCTGGAAAACAGACAGAGGTTAGAAATGAAATGTGAAAACAAATGCCAAGAAATAGATGGAAATTGGAAGTCAAGACTAAATAGTGAGTTAGAGCCAGGGGAAAAAAATCATACTAGCAAGAAAAACAAAAACAGCAGCCTCATAATGCATTGGACAGAAAGAAAGCTGAAAAATGGACAAGGGCTAGCTTGGACAGGAAGTAACATCCAATTGCAAAATCCATTGCAACATCCAATGGCTGACTTTCCAGAGCATGGCCAGCCAGGGATCAGTTTCTCAATCTCCATGTGTTGTAAGAATCAAGTAAGATAATGTATAGAAAACACTTTACCAACTTTGACATAAGAAAGGCAGCATCACTGGATTGAAGGTTATGTTGAATGGTGAAGTATAAAGTGTAAGAAGATTACAAAGGTGGGAGGTCAGTTTATGAAAGGCTTTGAATGACAAAGGATCTGGTATTTGATCCTAGAGGTAACAGGGAGTCGCTGGAACTGATTAAGTAGGGAGTTGATTTGGTTGGATCTGTCTTTTAAGAAAATCACTTTGATAGGTGAGTGGACTTGGTTGGGAAGAGACTTGTGGCAGGTAGATCAACCAATAGACTATTGTAATTATCCTGGCATGAGGCAATTTTAAAATGATTTTACTTTGTGATTGCAATGGTCACACATGTGTGTGTTCCTACACACACTAAACTGATTCAGAATGTTTGACCTTGATCAAATGAAACTCAGTTCTCCATCAGTTGAGTGCTATATTCATATGTGCTTCACTGAGTTTGTTTGTTGTGTTTTTGATATTGTAGTTTCTAACAATAATATAATAAAAAGCAAAAGGTGTAACTCTTAAAACCCTTATATCAACTGGACTGTTAAAGATAATGCAGTATCTGTTAGTGTGGTAATGTTGAATTTTAAGGATCCTAAAAGCCCATGATAAAAAAAAAAAAGGATGCTGTTGAAAACTAAAAACAATGCCAAGAACTGACAAACTGTTGTTGCCAAACAACCTAAATAATTCTTATAATAAGTTAAAACCTTCAGAGGGACATAGAAACTGGACAGTTTATTATTAAATTCTTTATAGTGTGGCTTTTTGGAAGAAGAGTGAAAAGAATGGTTTTGTTTTGTTTTATTTGTTTTGTTGAGCTGCTAATTGTTTACATGAAGTAAGGGGAAAAAAGTCATAGATGAGATAATACAAAGACTAGGGTACTAAAAACTGGGGGAAAAGGTAATAGTGATAAAGTGATAGAGCTAACACTCACATTTATGGTTATGGCAAAATCCTTGTCAAAAGAAATCTAAGTGAGGTTGTAGGATCTGTGTTTATTAGTCAAACTGTAAAAAAATGTTTGAAGGATTTTTTTTTACTTGCAGTGGGTTTGGAAGTCTTGTTCCCATTGAGGGAAAGACAGATTTTGATAAATATACTGATATATTGAGTTTAATTTTACTACGTTACAAAAAATTGTCAAATGGAGATGAAATATTGCAACATGAACTTGAATCATGACATATGTAAAAAAAAGTTTGAGATATTTATCCAAGTGGTGTAGATTAATATGCTTTAAATGACCTGAAAACTGTCTAATTTAAATTCCATTGAAAACCTATGGGTTATAATCAAGTACAAGGTACTATCTACCCAAGATTATGCTTAATATCTAAAGTAAAAAAAATTTTGATTTCATGATGAAGGAAATAACATGTATGAAAGTCAATCCCCAATTCCAAATCATGTAAATTAAGTGCTTGCAGCAAAAGGAAAATACATTACATATTAAAGCATTTTAATGTAAACATTTGTAAGGCTAATTGTATAAACTGAATAGTGCAATTATCTTACTTTTTCCCAAATAATTCAAATACCATCATATCACAGGGCCTTTCATATAGTAAATACTTAATAAGTGCTTATTGAATTAAATTGATTGTAATCATCTACTACATGCAAGGCATTGTGCTATGCATTGGTGATAAAAGTCAAAAGAAAATAGTTATTGCTCTCAGGGAGCTTTCTGTCTGGTGGCAGAAAGTCATATTTGTGATGGTTCAAAGGAGAGAGGCAGAGATAGAGACAGAGACAGAGGAAGAGAGAGACAGATACAGAGATAGAAAATATGAGAGTAAAAGAGAGTGAGAGAGAAAAAGAAAGCATAAAGGAGAGAGAGTAAAAGAGAGAGTAAGAGAACAAGAGATGGAGACAAAGAGACAGATAGAGACAGAGAGAGGATAAGAGGGAGAGAGAAATAAGACAGAGAATGAAAGGAGAATGGGGGAGAAAGGAGGGAGAGAAAAATTTCTTGGTATTTAGTTAGGGCTTCTTAGAGGCATTTAGTTAGGACTACTTGGAGGCATTTCTTGACAAATATTGAGAGTCTTCTCGGCCTTGGTTTTCTCATCTGTACAAACTAGTTGTAGATGACCTCTAAGGTCCCTTTATAGTTCTAAGTCTGTGATTCTATGTGCCAAGCACTGTACTAGCCCTTATCCTCAAGGAGTTTATATCCCACTGGAGGGAAAGAATATTGATCTAGATAATCATGTTCACAATTTATAGAGTAAATACAAAGTGTCTGGAGGTCAGGTTAAGGGGTGGAGAACTAGCATCTAGAATGATTAGGAAAAGTCTTCTTTGGAAAGTGAACTGTATTTTAAGGGAAAAAATCACCGATTCTACAAAGGGGAAGTAAGAAAAGCATTCCAGGAATGAAGCAAAGCCTATGCAAAGTCACACAGTTGAAAGAGAGAATGTCACATACACAGTAAAGAGTGATGGGGAAGGGGGTAAGAAATCAGTTTACATGGAACTTAGATTGTATACCAGGTAGTCAGTCATTTAAGATTAGTCTAGAAGAGTTTGCACTTTATCCTAAAGGCAATAGGGAGCCATTAAAGCCCCTCGAGGAGGGGAGTAACATTGTCCGGTCCATGTCTTATGAATATCAATTTGGCAGATGTGCAGAGGATGGATAGGGGAGGATGCAGGAGCACAAATAAGAGGCTATTGCATTAGTTCAGGTGATAGGTGATAAGAACTCAAACTGGGGTGTTTGTGGCGAGTGGAAAGAAGGGGATACATGGGAAAGAAGTGGAGGTGGAATTATTAAAACTTAGCATCTTATTGGATATGTGTGGTGAAAGCAAGGGAAAAGTCAAGAATGAATGAATGTTTTGTGGAATTCTAATTTCCTCGTATTTTGTCTCCCCAAATAGCTTATAAATGTCAATCCCTTTGGTATCTTAAAATGTATTTTTATTTTTAATATACATTTAGAAATATATATTAAAAACATATATTCAATATATAAATTCTATAAACATGTTTAAGGCAGACTTATAGAATGTTTTACGGTTTACAAAAACACTTTCCTCCCAGAAACTCTGAAAGGCAGTGTAAGTAAGCTTAGCTCCATTGTACAGATGAGGAGACGGAGGTTCCAAGAAGTTAAAATCCTTATAGTCACATACCTAGGAAATGGCAGGGCCAAGTGTCTTGACTCCAATTCCATTGATCTTTCCCCTACACCTTGCTGCTTCTCCAGGAGGACCTCATTTAGTGCTCTGAACCCTGTGGGCTTCCAGTCAACTGATTGCCTGACTTCACCTCTCCATATGTCAATTTCCTTTTCTGCAGAACAGGGGTAATGATACTTATCCCAGGTTTATCCCAACTCCCAAGGAGAGTGCATAAATAAATGAGGGATAATGTGTGGGAAAGTTTTTGGAGCATCGCAGAACAGATAACCATATAAATATAAGATATTTAATTATTCATTGGGTTTTTCAAATGCACATGCACAAACATCTTAAAAGGTCCCTGGCATCCGGACTTCTAGGGGCCTTATTGCACAGTCCTTACAAATAATGCAAGAAACTCTCAATCAATGTGCAACAGGTCTGTCCTGGGAAAAGACTGAGGTGTAAACAGGCCTGAGTAAGTAGTTATATGCTGATTTCATCACCACTCCCCTGGTCCTGTTGAGATACATTTATTTTTTTCTTGTGGTGACCAATTCCTTTTCCCTCCACTACAGAAATGTCTTTGTAACCTTTAAGACTTCAACATCCTTTGACCTTGCTTCATGCTGCCCTTATATAGTCTTAGCAAGCCAGGCCAAAGTCAGAGAAACCTATTTTGGTATCTCTCTCTCTTTTTAATGACATGCTCTGTTCATAACAATTACATTTCTCACCCAGCGGCTTAATTGGATTTCTCTTGAGTAACTTGTACAGGTTTGGTCTTTTGATTCGATGACACTTTAGTAGCACACAGGAAAGCACCAACATGTTTTGAGACCATGAAAAATGAGATATTATGGCATCTAGGCAGGGAAAATCCCAGGGTGTAACTGGGGAAGGCTTGGGGCTTTCTTCACCTGGAAACTGCAGCCTCTATGCTTTAATTAGTTTAGATTGTTTTCTCAAAGACTCCCATTCTCCTGTCTCACATAAGTATATGAGAAAGGTCATTGATTTAGAAATGGAAAGAACTTTTGAATTCATCCAAGCCTGATCCTTTCATTGTGTATCTGAGAAAACTGAGTCCCAGAAAAGTTGTGATTTTCCCCAAGGCCACACATCTGGTGAATAGCTGTCCCGGGGAAATAAGTCCTCTGCCATGCTACCCTTGTTTGTCCCTTATTCAGAAGAGGAGAAAAATCAGTTCCATTATACTCTGAGTTTAAGTTCCATAGGTGACCCTGGCACTGAGAAATGTAGAATCTCTGCCTTTCAAGCTGTTGGAACCTTTGAGGAACCAGTGAGTTTTTGAGGATGGTTGGAGAACTCTCCCTCCACCAGTTTTCCTAGATCACTTTGAGTGGTCTCTCCTTCCCCCCTCCTCACCCCCTTGCCCATCACTCCTTACCATGGGTACTTCATAGCCACTAACAACCCACCTGGTAAAATGTAGCCTCCTTGAGGGCAGGCAGTGTATCATACTTTATCTCTGTATCCCCAGAACCTACCACAGTGCCTTAAACACAGTAGATACTTAATAAATAATGAATAGATTAATCAATCTGCTATTGACTTCAAGTAATTACACTAATTACAAGGTCTTGTTTTGGAATTATAGCTACATGAACATTCAGAGATATAGAATTAATTGAATGTATACAGACTATATGAATTAAATATATATAAATGTATATATACATATATCTAGACACTCATGCACACAGGTGGATATATACACACACCTGTGGATAGAAAGGTATCTATACATATGTATAAATGTATATGTGTATATATGTATAGATATATGTACACTTATATACACATTTATATGTATGTATACATGTATAGGTGTATATTTATTTGTGTAAACATATATGTATATGTCTGTATACATATATACACATTTATATACCTTTATATATATATGTAGAGGTGTGTGTGTGTGCGTGTGTGTGTGTGTGTGTGTGTGTGTATCTTTATACCTATCTAGAAAGGCAGCTAGGTGGCTCAGTGGATACAGTGCCCAGCCTAGAGTCAGGAGTCCAAATATAGCCTCAGATACTTCTTAGCTGAGCAAGTCACTTAACTCTGTTTGCCTCAATTTCCTCATCTATAAAATGAGCTGGAGAAGGAAATGGCAAACCACTCCCATATTTTTGCTAAGAAAACCCCAAATGGGGTGATAAAAAGTTGGACATAGTTGAAACATGAATGATATCTAGATATCTATCTATATGTGTGTACACACACGTACATACATGCACTAGACCTGCAATTTCATCAATGCAGGTAGCTCTCAGTGAAGAACTTCTTCTATTAATGTAACTCAGTACCTAAGGACTCTATAACTATGAACTCATGGTCCTAGAGAGTTGCCTGGAACATTGAGATGTTAAATAACTGGCCAGTATAGTTAGAGGTGGGTCTTTCTGCCCCCAGGCCAACTCTACCCATTTTAATATTCTGTCCCTTGGACTAAATAGACTGTTTAATCTAGTTTCCATCAGAGTCTGAGTTCACTCTGTTGTGGTGTGTTGTTGACTCCACCAGTAGCAATGTAAGTGATGGAAGATCCTCCTGAGCAAAGAAAACTTTGGCTGTGTCAGCTGTTCAAGTAACAGTCTCGCTAAGTGCCACAAGCATCACCCCCAGAATGTGGGTCATCACAGAATGATGGGTTTTTTGGCCATAGTAATTCATAGGAGTTTATCCAGGTAGAAATGAATAAGTTTGAAAGATTTTAGGTATATTTATGGTTAACAGAAAGATGGATAGTGGGTTACTGGCGGGACCCTAGGGGATATTTAGGTACATTTCTAATAATCTGAGAAGTCAACTGCCCTCTTATAGCATGTCGTGGTACCAGTCTCTGAGACCACTAGGGTATGGGGGTGAGCATTTGATCTGACTCATAATGACAATTCCTGTATTTGTCTACATTGGCTCTTAGTCAAATTATAGTCATCATGCCACTCTCTTTCTCAGCAAGAAACAAGTCTCCTTCTGGGTTTTATTTGGAGAAATCTTTGTGGTTGTCTAGAAAATCTGCCACCATATTAAGAGACCAAATTAAAGGGACTTTGGTCTTCAAAGTGCTGGATTTGGAAACAGGGGACCTGGTTCAAATCCGGGCTATTCTACTTATTACATATAAACCTGAGCCAAGCACTTAACCCCTCTGGGCCTCAATTAGTTCATTTGTAAAATGAGGAAGTTAGGCAAGTTAAACAAAAAACCAGCAAGGTACAATAGATAGATGCCAGACTTGGAGTCAGGAAGACCTGAGTTTGAATCCTACTTCAGACACTAATGAACCATGTGATGCTGAGAAAGTCACTTATTCTCTGAACATCAGTTTTCCCACCTGTAAAATAGGGATAATACCTACATAGTAGCTTCCTCTTAGAGCTGTGAGGCTCTAATGCTGTATAAATATGTACTTTGTAAACTTCAAAGCAGAAAATAAATGTCAGGTATCCTTCTAAAAAGGAAGAATAGAACAAGACCTTCTCTCTTGAAATAAGAAAAGGGGACAGCATAATAGAAAATTAATCTGGGAGACAAGAGTTATTGTTGGTGCTGCTGCTGCTGCATTCTCAAAGAGGACCATGACATCAGGAAAGTGATGTAATGACTTGGAAGGGAACTGGATTTAAGTGAGGCAGGGCTGTGCAAAGACACCAGTCTCACTCTCTCCTCCAGAGCCATCTGGGTCCAGTGGTCAGATATAGATCAAAAGTACTGGAGATGACCTAAGAGACCAGAGTTCTGGTCCTACTTCCAACCTAAATTAGTATGACATTGAATAAGTGACCCATTCTCTGGGTTTCAGTTTCCCTACATATCAAATGATATTGGATGATCTGTACAGCACCTTCTATTTCTGATGTTCTATGACTTTTTGTAAGGTAATTTACAGGCAAATGCAAAAACCTGAGATGGCTTTTGTATTGGAAACTAGGCATTTCCCTTCCCCCTAGCTTATTTCCTAAATGTCTAAAGTGTAAACCATCTATGATAACACAGTTAATAAGTATCAGATGTTGGCTTTGAAGCTAGATCTCCTTGAATCCAGACCACCATGACATGCTGCTGACTCTTTTTATCTGAGATCTGGTACCTCCAAAGTGGTCTCTGGACATGGGGGAAGGATAAGAGAAACATAGGCAGTGTATCCTTTCAAAGGGAATCTAAAGCCCTGTCTTTCTCCTTCTCTATTTTCCTCTTCTTCCTCTGTTTCGAATATCACTCCTTTTTCTCCCTTTCTTTACTTCTCCTTCCCCTCCCTAGACAACTTATCTGAGCACTGGGCTCACTCAACAGAAAAAAAAAGTTGGATCATCATCTCCACTTTTCTCACTAAAGCAGAAATTACAGCAAGATTTAAAGCAGCAAGCCTAATACATTTTCCCACAGGTGTTCTTAAGCCAGGAAAGGTGCATAAAAGGACTTGTTTAACAGAGATAACTGTTACATAGTGCCACATAAATATAAACTATTGAAAGAGCTGCTGATAGGTCCTAGACAACTTTGAAAAACATTCGAGTTAAGAACAATTCTGCCAATATATCACATATTTCTTCAATTTCTCCCTGCCTTTTCTATTGCTGTCAGCACAGGAAAGGGCAGTAGAGAGAGGTTGAGAAAAAAGGAGAGAAAAGGCAAGTTCAGGGCTTTCTGTATCCCACAAGGTGTAAAATTCTAGGGAAGAAACAAGCAGAGAACCAGTTTTGGGGAAACTCTTTCAGGCTCTCTGTTTTCTGGAAAGAAGTCCAGAGACAATGGTGGCTCTTTACTGGAGGAAGCAAAACTGATTGTCCTCTAACTGAATTGGAGACAGATGTTACCAAATCAAGTTAGCCAAATCACTGGGTCTTGCCCTGAGTAGATGTCCCTACTTCCTTTCTTTCCATCTTCTGACCAAGGAACACACTTTGTCCTCCCCTTGAACCCATGGGGATTCCTTTTGACTAGCAAAGGTGAGCAACACTGGGCAACCTTGCTCAACAAGAAAGAACAGGGTTGTCTTGTGGAAATGATGTGGAAATGACAGGATCCAATAGAGAATTTTCCAGGGAAATAAAGTTTCAAGCTGTAATCCAGGTAAGCAAGTGGAATGCTATGCTAGATCAGAGTAGAAATCACTGGGGGAACCTCATTTAAAAGCTATGTGGGAACCTTGAAATGGTCCAAGTCAGAGAAATAGAAAATAGATTGAAGAAAAATACCACGAAGGGGATGTATAAATATCCATAAAATGACAGTCTTATATCATTCAGCTTTTCCATCAGAGACAATCTTCTTTTTGATGATGGCAGGTCAGACTTTGCCACACAGCTAGTATGAAAGATTGGTTTTGAACCCAGGTTTTTCCAACCAAGGAAGTCAGGAAAGACTCAGTAACTTCTCTGTTATACTGTAGCACTGTTACCATGGGCTCAATCCCGACCTGCTAGAAATTCCCCTGGAACTTCAAACTGTATCTTAATTGGGATAGTATTGGTGAAAGGTCTCTGCCAACTTCAGAACACACTTATCCACTGATCACCCTGTGGCATTATTGTACCCAATAAGAATGAAGGTCAAAATCTTGTCATTGCAGTATCCAACCCTCAGATTGGAGGCTCGATGCTAAAATGCATTCGCCTCCTTTTGCTAGAAATCAGTAGGATAAAAATGAGAGTATTGAAATAGTTGATCTCTAAGGTCACCTTGACCTCTGTATCTTAAAATCCCATGAATTTACGACATAGAGATAAACTTCAGTGGATATAAAGGATAACAACCTTTAGCATTTATTATCTCATTTGTGGGCCACAATAACTTTGAGGGCTGCAGCAAGGCAATCCTTTTACCCCTCCTTCACTGAGTAGTTATCCCATGCCCTACAGAGACTTAGCTACAATTTCTTTTTTTCTCCTCAAGCCTCCCATATCACCTCTCCTTCACCCTCTTAGCTAATGGTCTGGACCAGGGGTGGCCCCGAGGCCACATATGACCCTCTGGGTCATCAAGTACAGCCCTAAACTGGATTCAGTCAAAGGACCACACTTGAGAACCCCGAGGGCCACATGTAACCTTGAGGCTTCAGGTTCCCCACTGAGGGAAATATAGACCATGGTCTTCCTTCCCCTACCCTCCTCAACATCATAAAATGTCATGACATACAATCCCTCCCAACCCCAATACTCCCTTTCTTTACTTTCTGAAGAAGGAGCTCTTCTCCTTTCTAAGGGCACCCCTTCTTTAATCCTGTACTATCTCATCTTTTCCAGAAGATTTTTCATACAATCTCATTCTCTCTGTCCCTCCCCCCTTCTCTCTCTCTCTCTCTCTCTCTCTCTCTCTCTCTCTCTCTCTCTCTCTCTCTCTTTCTCTCCTCTTTGTCTCTCTATCAGTCTCTCCCCTCACCATCCTTCTCCATAACGTATTCTTCCTGAAGAACCTTCACTAGACCCTACCACTCGTATAAACCATATTTTTACGTCTATTCTCTCTTCCACAGGCAAACACTTAAAAAAAAAGAAAGAAAGAAGAGCTAACTCCTCTCCTTACCTTTACTTCCTGTCTCCTCACTTGCTTCTTAGCCCTGTATAATTTAGCTTCTAACCACATCAATACACATAAATTGCTCTCTTCAAAGTTACCAAATGATTGTAATTGCAAAATCTAAAGTTCTGTTCTCAGTCCTCTTCCTTCTTGAATTCTCTGCAACCCTTGACCCTGTTGGTCAGTTTCTCCTGAATGCTTCCTCCTCTCTGAGTTTTCATGACACTGTTCCCTCTTGGTCCTCCTCCTACCTGTCTGACCAGTCCTCAGCATCCTTTATTATTCATAGCATGAGGAGGAAGCAGAGAGGCAGTATACTGCAAGATCTCATCAGTTCTCATGAGTTTATCTTCTCTTTGCTAATGTAGCTGGTATCCATCTATCTATTCTTTGTCTCTTTGCAGCCCTCATGTATCCCCAGCTGTACAGTGGACTTTTCAAACTGGGCAGCCTGTAGGCATTTCAGATTCAATATACATAAAGTAGAACTCATTTTATTTCTTCCCTCCCTCTTCTAAACCTCTCCTTTTCTGTCCAGGGCACCCCCATCTTTTCAGTTTTTCTAACTCAAAACCCAACACTCCTTTTATTGCACTCTAATACCTCTCCTTGAGTCACTTGGAGAACACTAACAGAGCAGAAGGAAGGTGATAAGAAATGAGACTATGATAGATTCAGAGAAATACGGAAATATTTTTATGAACTGATGCACAATGAAATAAGGAGAAATATCTTGTGATGACCAAATTAATAATGTGGGGGAAACAATTTCAAAAGACCTCAGAATGCTGACAAAAGCAAACTAATTGATACAGTGCCTGCTATGTTCCAGGCACTATGCTAAGTGCTTTTTACAAGCATTATTTCATTAGGTCCTCATAACAACTGTGTAAGGAAGGTGCTATCATCATCCCCATTTTGCAGATGAGGAATGGAGGCAAACAGAGGTTAAGTGACTTACCCAAGGTCACACACAGCTAATAAGTATCTGAGGTTGGATTTTGAGTTAGATTTTCCTGACTCCAGGTCAAGTATTCTTTATATCTACTGTGCCCCCTAACTGCCCCAACAACCAATCTTGACTTTAGTAGACTTCCACCTCTTGACAGCTAGAGCTCTTTGTGCCTTAGTTTTCTCAATTGTAAAATTGCAGAGGGGAGGGGTTAACTAGATAGTTTTGAGATATTCTATACAACTCTGGATTTATGATCCTGCACTTTTGAGGTACAAAATGAGATTTCTCAGACATAGTCAATGTGTGTATTCATTCTACTTGATAATACATATTTATTATAAGAATGGACTTCTACTTAGAAGGGGTAGGGAAGAGTGGACAATATACCATTCCAGAATGCTCAGAAGAATAAAGAAGGGGATGCTTATAGAACAATTTTGTTACTGCTTTGTAAAACTTTGTTTATATATACTATATATGCGTGTATATATATATATATATATATATATATATATATATATATATATATATATATATGTATTTCTTTTAACAAGATTAAAGGAGGAAGCATGTTAAAGTGGAAAGAGCAACATGGTTTGGTATAGAGAACCTGGGGTTTGGGGTTCAAATCCTTATGTGGCCACTTATCACTTGCCACAAACTCTCACCAGCTAAGACCTATTGAACCCTGGAGGTTTATCCAACTGCTATCCTTTTTAAGGATGCTTCCAGAGAGTGAGGAGTCAGAGGCTGAATTATTTTCTCTCTGTTCTTAATAATGCCTCCTGTTAATTACACAGAGCAGCTAAGGACTGCAGCCCCAGCCACATTGTTTGTCTTTTTATTTGCCTTTACATGGCAGTATCTCCAGTGCAGGCGCAATGGAATTATACACTAGGCCCTAATATTTCAAGACCCAACAGGAACAAATATGTAATTATATAGTTCAGTGATGCAGCACCATGGCAGCAGTTGAGGAGGAGACTGGAGCCACCACTTTAGGCTTAGGGAAAGTACTGCTCAACAGAAACTTCAGTCCATGAGCTTGCTTGCCTCCTTTCCAAGTAGACTGGTATAGAGGCAGCCAGCAGACTCCTGTCTCATTTAGGAGTTGAATGCTAGACAGATGTAGATAGGTAGCAGACCTATACAATAAATATAGTCAAATTCAAAGGCAGCTTGCTGTGATTCCATTATGTTCACTATCTTTTGAATAAGTTCAACTGAAAATAAAAATGTCTACTGTATGCAGGACATTGTGCTAGGCACAAGGTATACAAAAATGCTTGTGTTTTAGTTTCCTCAGCTATAAAATGGGGGGATGGACTAGGTAGCTTTGAGAGGTTCTTTACAACCCTTGATGTATGATCCTGTACTTTCTCTCTCTCTCTCTCTCTCTCTCTCTCTCTCTCTCTCTCTCTCTCTCTCTCTCCCCGGGTGACTTATTTTGCCCTCAGACCCCAAATGGATGTGTTGGATTTGAAGTCAACAAAACCTAGATTTGAATCCTATATCAAACAGTTATTATTGTGTTCTGTGGGGGTGAAAAACCAGAGCCCCTATTTTCAGAGGGTAATTAATGAAAGCTGGGGGATCCCTATAGATACAAAGTATACATGCAAGGCACCATGTCAAAGGCTCCAGTCCTACCCACCTACTATATCTATGCTGCCACTGCTAATATTAATTATAATAGTTAGAATTTATATCTTAGCAGCTAGGTGGTACCATGGTTAGAGAGCACTGGGCTTACAGTAAGGAAGACATGAGTTCAAATCTGAACTTACTAGCTGTGTGACTTTGGGCAAGTCCGTTTAACCCATTGACCTCAGTTCCTCATCTATAAAATGATCTGGGAAGGAAATGGCAAGCCATTCCATTATTTTTGCCAAGAAAACCCTAAATGGGGTCAGGAAGAGTCATACACTACTAAATAATGATTGAATAACAACAGAAGATTTATATAGCACCTTAAAGTTTGAAAAATGCTATACATGGTCAGGGAACAAACATTTATTAGGCACCCATTATGCATCAGACACTCTGCTAGGTGCCAGGGGTACAAAGAAAGACAAAAAAGAATAGTCCCTGACCTCAAGGAGCTCACAGTCTAATGGGGGAGAAAACAGGTAAAAAGCAATGTAAGAACAGGATATATGTAGGATAAAACGGGGGTGATCTCAGGGGGAAGATTAAGATTTTGGAGAATTGGTAAAGTTTTCTTGCCAAGGATGGGACTATAGATGAAACCTGGAAGAAGCTGGAGAAGTCAGGAGGTAGAGATGAGATGGGACCATCAGTGAAGGGAGATGGAGTGAGTATGTTGGGGAAGGAGCAACAAGCTGGTCAGTATCCCTGGAGCACAGAATACGTGAAGGGGAAGAAAGTGTTAGAAGACTGGAGAGGTGAGAAGGGCTTCAGTTATAAAGGACTCTAAAAGCCAAACAGAGGAGCTTGCATTTAATCCTAATGGTAATACTGAAGTTTAGGGTGACGTGGTCAGATCAATATTTTATGAAGACCAGTTTCACAGTTAAGCTGAAGATGGTCTGTAGGGGCAGAGATACTGCCAAAAATGGTTTTCCATTTCCTTTTCTAGCTCATTTTACAGAAGAGGAAACTGAGGCAAACATGGGTAAGTGACTTGCCCAGGGTCACACAACTAGTAAGTGTCTGAGGCCAGATTTAGACTCACAAAGATGAGTCTCCCTGACTGCAGGCCAGGTGCTCTACCCACGGTACTACCTACCTGCCCAACTGATCTAGAAATTCTTTCAGTAGTCCACACATGACTTAATAAGGGTCTACATGCAGGTGATAGCAGTGCCCGAAAAGAGAAGGGGGCATGAGAAACATACGAAGTGAGAATTTTATCCCAGAGGAATTTGGGAACTACTGAAGTTCATTGAGGAGGAGATTAACTTTTTTAGAGCAAAACATTAAACAAATCATTTGGACAGCTATGTGGAGGATCTGTTGGAAAAAAGGAGAAATTAAAGGTATGAAGAACCATTTAGGATACTACAATAGTCTAGACTTAGAAAGAATGAAAGCCTGAGCTAGGAAAGTGGTGATGGGAGTGAAGAATCAATTCCAGTTCTGATATTTACTACTTATGTGATCTAAAGTATTTATTAACATCCACTATATACAGGGCACTGTGCTAAGCTGGACCATCATCACCAGTTGTCTTGACTTTTCTCTTGCACCTGCACTCCAAAGACTCTGGAGGAGATAGTGAGGCTGATGACTTTGCAAAACTCTGCCCCACTTAAATCCAATTCACAGGAAAGTCAAGACAACTGATGTCATTGGTCCTCTTTGAGAACAAAGGATGAAAAACAACTATGCTAAGCACTGGAGATACCAAAAAACCCTACTAAAACCAGTCCTTGCTCTAGAGAACTTACAGTGTAAGGGGGGAGACAACATACACACAAAAATATGTATAAACAAGCTGTATACAGAAGAAAATGAGGATACTCTCAGAGGGAAGATTCTAAGATTACTGAAGACAAGGAAGGACTTCTTGAAGAAGATGGGATTTTAGCTAAGGTTAGAAAGAAACGAAAGAAGCTAGTAGGCAAAGATGAGCATAGGTTTCTTAATCTGTAAAATGGCCAAGGTGGAGTAGATGGCATCTAAAATCCCTAAAAGCTCCAAATTATATGATTCTATAAGTCAATAAACCTACATTAGCATCAGTGGCATAAGAGAGTGAAGATATCATTTGGAGTCAGAAGAGCTTGTGAGAAGGGAGCATAAATGAGAAATATATAAAGGTAGAATTTTATCCCCAAAGCCTTCAAGAACCATTGTGGTTCTTTGAGCAAAAGAGCAGAAGATTAAATAGATTATTTGGACAGTTGTCCAAATGATCATTTGAATCATGGCTCTGCCACTATCTATGCAATCTTGGCCAAGCCGCTTCCCATCTTTGGTTCTTAGTTTTCTCATCTGTAAAATGTCAGAGAGACCATATAACTTCTAAGTTTTCTTTAAGCTCTAAATATGTCATTGTACAAGATGTGAAATGCTAATAACACTACATGTGTTATATAATATTAATACTATTATTGTTTTTCTAAAACTTCAAGTAAAGTACAATCATGAGATTATTTTAGAGAGAAAAAAAGAATGAAGTGAAAATATTGGAGAAGAGAATTTTTCAGGGTGTCCACCTTTAGCAATTGAGAAGAGGAAGATGACCAGTCTCCTCATTGGTCAGTCAAACAGCTAGGAGGAGAGCCAGGAAAGATAAAAGATTTGGAAGTCAAAGGAAGAGAGAGTTGTACGAAGGAGGCAGTGGATAGTTGTGCCAAATGATACAGAAAAGTCAAGGATGATGAAATTCCTTGAAGGCATTTGGAGTTGGGTTTGGAAATTGAGCAGTCAGAGCCAAATGCCAGTTTTCAGGGCGCTGAACAGTGAGGTGATGAGAAAGTGAAGGCATAGGTCAACTTTTTTTTTTCCTAAAAGCTTAGCAGTGAAAAGGGAAGAGATACAGGATATTAACTTGAGGATGGACATTTTTCGTTTGTTTGTTTGTTTGGGTTTATTTGTTTTCAAATAGAAGGAAAGGAGCTAGTAGAAAGGGACACTGAAGATGAACTAGAGAAGGGGAGTGACTGATGGCATAAATTCCTGAAGAAGAATTCTTGTTCCTCAAAGAGTTTATATTCTAATACAGGGGTTCTTAATTTTTTATGTGTAAGTCATGTATGATTTTGGAAGCCTATGGATCACTTATTAGAATGATGTCTTTACATATATAAAATAAAATACATAGGACCACAAAGGAAAGCAATTAACCTGAAATAGTTACCAAAATACCAAAGCACACAGGGACCTCAGGGAAAAAAAGTCCTATTCTACTGGGTCCTAGACTCATAGAATGTCAAAATGAGGAAGAAGCTTAAGGAAATCACCTTGTTCAGCCCTCTTGTTTTGTGGATAAGGAAAATGAGGCCCAAGAGGTAAATTTAGTTTCCCAAGGTCATACAGAGCTATTAAGTAGCAGAAAGGACTCCAACTCAGAACTCTAGCTTCAAATGTAGTGTTTTCTCCAATACCTACTCTCTCTGAGTCTCTGTTTCCTCATCTGTAAAGTCAAGATAACCATCACTGCACTGTTGCATCACAAGATTGTTTCAAAAATGCTCTTTGCAAAGTATGAGTCATACAGAGTACAGAGGCCCACGCTTATAATCCAAAGTTTCCGGGAGGGTAAGACTGGTAGATCTCTTGAATGGAGAATTAGTGGAATTTTGAGGTGCAGTGGGGCTATGCCAGCGGCTGTCTGGTATAGATCTGCTAACAATACAGTGAGAGCTTAGGCAAGGATACATATGGTATGCTGGTAAATGTTTGGCAACTGGCTCTCTGGGAAAAAAAATAAATTTAATTTAAAAAACCTGTACGGGGACACACTTTTAAGTTTAATCTGCATTAATGTTTTCTCCATCGCTTTCTTAAGACTAGTCAATCAACAAAACAATAAATCAAGTCCTGCTTTGGAACATTTGCTTATTTCTGAGAGGCAAATGCTCACACTGGATATTTAACAATTGGTTCCCGTGAGGTAGTTCTAGCACAGTCCTTCCAGAAACAGGCATAGAGAGAGAGCTGTTTATTAGATGGCCTAAGAAGAGTAGAACTTGACCCAGGTCAGAAATGGAGCAGGTCAAAGTTCCTGAGTAAATCAGAAGTGATATCTGGCCATGAATAGCTCTTGTGCTTTAAGCCTGGGAGAGATGGGAAAACACAGTCTTTAAAAAAAAAAGTATGAATCGCTATATAAATGTGAGTTATTATTGTTGTTAATGGAATGTGAACTCATAATTAATAAGCCCAGCTGGTTGTGGTTTGAATGAGAGAACACCCATTTGGTTTACACACTCTATCAGCCACCTGCTATATTTCTAGTAGGTTCTGGGAAAAAACCTTCCCTAGCCATCTTTTGAAATTTAGGTACAACCAGGCCCCAATAGTGTGAATGATGAATCCCCCTGAAGTGGTCGCTATAGAGTTTCAGAAATTGAGTCCAACCTCTTAATTCTACAGATGAGGAAATTGAAGCTCCAGGAGGGAAAATGACTTCTGAACTCTCATATGAGTGGCAGACTTGAATTCAGGTCTCCTAAACACCCTGTCCAACATCCTTTTTCTCCTATGCTATAGCTACCTATTTTGATTTGCTTTGTTTTGTTTTTTTTTTCCTTGGCTGCTGGAAGCTGTTTTTCAGCACCCCAGGCCCTGATAGGAGTGTTAAGGCAAAGAATCATCAGTCCCAGAAGAGCTCCTTCCCTAAAGCCTTTTCCTCCCCTTTCTTTTAACAAGACCCAGAATGGTTTGGATCCAGGGTCAGAAGTCTGCTGGTTGGCAAAGGAGAAATAAACCTGGGTGGGGGGTGTTTCCATGGTAGCTAAAGTACCTCCTGGCCCTTAAATAATTAACCAGCCAGAGCTTTTAAATACATTTCAAAACAAGTGCTCATTCCCCTTTAATACAGGGCTGATTTCCCCACTTTACCACTGCCCTGGGGCTAATTCAAGGAACTGTAATTCTTCCTCTGTTATGGAAGCATCAACATCCTTATCTGCAACCAGTTTTTAGGTTGTCATGGAATCAACCTCCTCTGCTGTCATTAAGAAAGGCCCCAAACAAAGGAAGGTGAAGTTTGGGTACAAAAGGAAGCCTTGTAGTGAGAGAACCCAGGATATGGTGTAGGGACAGAGCTAAGAAGAGGGGCAGAAAGAAAATGAAGTCCAGTGGAAAAAAGGAAAATAAATGACAGCTTCCCTCCTTCCCTCCTTTCCTCTCCTGCTCACCACCATCCTTGGAAACCCATCCATTCATCTCTTCTTTCATTTGTCATTTATTAGGCTCAGAGGCAGAGATGTAACTAAGGCTGAGCCATCAGTGCTTTACCTTATGATATACGTATGGGGGGGGGGGCAGATTAGAGTGTGACAGAAAGAATATTTCTTCCGCTAGGGGCTGTACTTTCTCCTGCTAGCTGTCCAGAGACTATTCATCATAAACACTGAAGAAATGCTATCCCTAGAGTCCCTGTACTACCTATTGGATCCTGACCAGTAGGACTACCAGTGACCAGTACAAATCTGCTGCCTAATTTGGCCCCACAACAACATTTTTTTGTGATCATCCTAGACCTCTAGGAGTGTAAGTGAGTCTCTTTAGGCATCCTCTTTCTCAGCTACATCTGAGGTCTATGGTCCTCTACCTATCCTCTCCTTCCTTCTTCTCTAGGGGCTTATCTTTTGTACCAACAGTAGAACCATCCTTCCTGGTCCCTCCTTCCCATATCAATCACCATGAACAAGTTTCTAATTAAAGCTCTTCCTGGAGGCATTTTGTAGGACAAATGCAGGGCCACCTCCAAACATACAATCCCTTAGCCAGGTTCCTGAAGCATCCTTTTTTTGGATCACTTTCCACATCCCAGGAAGCAGAAAAGGGAGATGTCTTTTCTAAAGAAATTTGTACCCTGTGATTTCTAGACTTTCCTCACTTTCTCTTCTTCTTTTTTTATGTTTTATTTTTTTTAAACAAATGGTTTATTAACTTCTGTTTTACATCATTCATTTCCGCCAGATTTTGAGTTACAATCATTTTCCCCCCATTATTCCCCTACCCAACCTCCCAGAACAGTAATCCCACAAGATATCGCTTCCTCCAATCTGCTCTCTCCCATACCTCCTCCCATACCCCCATCGACTTTTCCATTAGAGGAAGGTGAGTCTTTGCATCCCAGTGCCTGCACATCTTATCTCCCTATTACAAGCAAAAGAGTATTAATAATAGTATTTATATATATTTGAAACATTTAATGTTACGACCTCAAATTTCAGATGCATTTCCTTCCTCCCTTGTCACCTATTCCCTCTTGGGAGATAAGTAATTCAGTATATGTTGTACATGTCTAGCTATGCAAAACATTATCATAGTAGATATATTGTACAAGGCTGCTTATAACTCCCTCCCACTCATCCCACCCCCCACCTGGTCCATTCCCGACATGATCCTGTCCCTCTTTTATAGTGGGTACTTCCAACCTCCCCTCACCCCAAGGATGCCCTCCCATCCATCATCCCTCCTCTCATCCCCCTTCTCCCTATCCTGCTGCAGGTTGAGATATCCCATTTAGTATGTATGTCATTTTTTCCCTGAACCAAATTCAATGTGAATGTGGTTTTGCCTTTTTAGCCTTCCTTATTCTTCCCCTCCTTTGCAACCACTTCCCCTTGCTTCTTCTACATGGGATAGTTTACCCTACCCTGTCTCTCCCCATCTCCTCTTGCCACTTTCCTCTCTCACCTCATAATTTCATCCCTTGAGTATTCTCCCTTCCCAACAAATTCAACCTATGCCCTCTATCCATATATAACTGTAACTATATACACACACATTCACATATGTATTCATATGACCACACCCCTTCTTCCATTATTTTCATAGTGAGAAAGATATCATCAGTCACAGTTACTGCTTTTCCATATAGGAATGTAAATAGTTCAACTTTGATAAGTTTCTTTTGATTTCTTTTCCCTGATTACCTTCTCAGGCATCTCTTGCTTCTTGTGTCTGGATGTCAAATTTTCTATTCAATTCTGGTTTTTTTCTCAAGAATGCTTGAAAGTCCTCTATTCCACTGAATGACCATATTTTCCCTGAAACAAAATACTCAGTTTTGCTGGGTAGGTGACCCTTGGGTTCATTCCCAGTTCTTTTGCCCTCTGGAATATCATATTCCATGCCCTTCGATCCCTCAGTGTAGAAGCTGCCAGGTCCTGGGCTATTCTGATTGTGTTTCCACAATATTGAAATTGTTTCTTCCTGGCTGCTTGTAGTATTTTCTCCTTGATCTGGGGATTCTGGAACCTGGCTATAATATTCCTGGGAGTTTTCTTTTGGGATCTTTTTCAGGAGGTGATTGGTGGATTCTTTCAACCTCTATTTTGCCCTCTCGATCTAAAACATCAGGGCAATTTTCCTTGAGAATTTCTTGAAGGGTGATTTCTAGGTTCTTTCCTTGATCATGGCTTTCAGGTAGTCCAATAATTTTTTAAATTGTCTCTCCTGGATCTATTTTCCAGGTCAGTGGTTTTTCCCATGAGATATTTCACATTGCCTTCTAATCTTTCGTTTGTTTGGATCTGCTTAACAGCATCTTGATTTCTCATAAAGTCGCTAGCTTCCATTTGCTCCAGTCTAACTCTGAAGGAATGAATCTCCTCAGTGAACTTTTGAGATTCTTTTTCCATCTGGCAAATTGACTTTTTAAGGCATTCTTCTCCTCATTGCCCTTTTGGGCCTCCTTTGCCATTTGAGTTAGTCTATTTTTTAAGGTGTTGTTTTCCTCAGTCAGGCTGTTGACCCTCATTTCATACTTTTCCTGCATCCTTCTATTTCTCTTTCCAATTTTTCCTCCACTTCTCTTATTTGATTTTTAAAGTCCTTCTTAAGGTCCTCCATGGCCTGCAACCCGCTCATGTTTTCGCCTGGGGCTTTTGGAGCAGAACTTCTGACCTCACAGTCCTTTTCCCACTCTATGCCCCCAAAATAGGAGTCTAGGGTTGCATTTTTCTGTTTCCTTTGCCTTGGCATGTTGCCACTTAATTACTTGACTTTTGGGCTTGTTGCCACACTCTGGCTTTAAGGCCAGATAGAAAAATTTTTGTCCTGAACGTGTGGGGGGCAACTTCCATTTCTGGCAAGCTGTAAACCCACCCACAACTTCCACCCTAGATCACAATCCAGATCCAGGGAGGTTAAAGCAAGAGCGATTACCCCCAAGACTGATCGCTGGATCTCCCCACGATTTGTAGGCTGGGAGCCGGAAATGCCTCTGAAAACTACAAAATGGCGTGTCTCCTCAGCGGCTTCTAGCCCCCAGGGGAGGGAGCTGACGCATTCCCCAAATACAGGTCCTAAAGTCCATAGGACACTAACCTCTTACTTTGTCCTAGGCATGTCTATGTTGATAATTCTGGAGTCGCCACAGCTCCTGGTGTTCTGGGGTTCCTCCAGCTGGCTTCTGGCCCTGCCGCCCTGGGGCTAAAACTTCGGCTCACGCGGACCTGGGCTCGGCTCGGCTCCTGCGCTCTGCTCTGCGTGCTGCCGGCTCCCAGACCGCTGCTCTGGTCCTTCCTGCAGGGCTGCTGGGCTATCCTCAGAGGGAGGTTAGCTTCTCTGTGTCGTTCTGTGGGTGCTGGGGCTCCAGAAGTTGTTCACAGTCCTTTTTTACATAGTTTGTGGGGAATCTGGAGGCAGAGAGGCTTGGACGAGCTGTTTCTACCCACTTTCTCTTCTTTACAGAAGTTTTATAGTATTGTACCCATTGTAAAACTGCACTGCAGAACCCATTGAAGAACACAGCTGATCTTTTCCATTGTCTAAGGGAATCTGGGGATGAAAATGATATATAGTTGGGGTAAGTAAAAAACTGAGCAATTTTGTCACAGCATTAACTAAATGTAGAGCTAGCCATCAGGTCCTTCCTCCAACCTTGTCTATGATTGCTAGAAGCCTTGAGTCCAAAACAAAGAAGTGCTAGCCCCACTGTCTTCTGCCTTGGTCAGACCAAATCTGGAGAACTTGTTTTCCTTTCTAGGTGGCCCACTTTACCATTTTAGGAAGGGTGCTGACAAGGTGGAATATTTCCAGAGCAGGGGGATAAGGGAATGGGGGGCAGTTGGAAGAGATCACTAAAGATCAGGTCATAGAAAGATCAGTTAAAGGAACTAGGAGTGAGTCCTTAGCACAAAAATAGAAGACTTATGGTTTCAAAATTAGTATCTTCAAATATTTGAAAGACTTATTTTACTAGACCCCCAGGAGGTAGAATTATAAGCAATAGATAGATTTTGCAGAGAGGCATATTTAAATCCAATATGGTGGTAGAAGTAGAGACAAGATCTTTCTATGAATTAGAGTTCTCCAAAAGTGAGATGAGCCAGCTACTGGAGGTCTTTGAGCAGAGTCAGATGACTGCTATCTGGGGATGTTCTAGAAAGGATTTCTGTTCACTTACATGATTAGATGACCTTTAGGGTACCTTCCAACTCTCACATTCCATTATCCTAATGCTGACTCATGAAGATTCCCATCCTTTTGATCTTCTCCCTTTTTTTCCTCCTCTCTTTGGTCCTTCCTTTTCATGCTTTGAGAATGATCTGATCACTCCTAGCTCCCTTGTTTGGGATCACCTTGACTTTTAATCTCCTCTCTGGAAAATCATTAGATTCTAGAAATCTGGAATCATTGGATGGAGGGCTTTAAAAGGGATCTTAGAGATATCCAACTCTAAGCCCTCATTTTATAAATCAAATGAGGCTCAGTGAGGTTAAGTGATTTCTCAAGATTACACAAGTGTAAGAGAATGAATGAATGAATGAATGAAAAATCATTTATTAAGTGCTTAATATGTGCCAAGCACTTTACTAAGGGCTGGTAATACACATACAAAAGATTGATAGCCCCTTCCTTCTAAGAGCTTACATTCTTATGTCATTCAGGTAGTAGTAGTAGGTAACCGTGATGAAGAGGCTAGGAGGATAGAAAGTTGGGCTGGGAGTTAGGAAGACCTGAGATCAAACCTGACCTCACATGGTTACTAGCTGTGTGAGTTACTTAATCCTGTTTATCTCAGTTTCCTTATCTATAAAATGAGCTGGAGAAGGAAATGGCAAATCACTCCAGTATCTTTGTCAAGAAAAAACTCAAATGGGATCATAAAGAGTTGGACTTCACTGAAATGAATGAATAAAAGGTGACAGTGAGAATTCAAACGCACATACTCTGGTTCTGAATTCAGTGATCTTTCCACCATATGCCCTATAGCTTCTTAGTTCCAGGCTTACTTTTTCTCCAAACTTTCATTTTTTTCTGATTAAAAGGACCTTAGTTCTTCATAACTTTTCATTTCTCAAAATCATCAGTGTACTTAGGCCCTCTTGAGGATTCTCTTCACCCAAGACAGACTATAAAGCCTCTTCAGTCTACCAAACCCCAATGGACCATGATCCTGCCACAACCACATAATTAGTAAGTTAAAGCATTTACTATTCAGTCAATTTGCATGTAATTATAATTCAGCTCTTCTTGTCCTATCCAGGATGAGCAGCCAGTAATCCATCATGATTAGAGTGGAAGGCTACTATTTAGTGGTTAACGAGCCAAGTCTGAAGTCAAGAAGTTTCATAATCCTGAATTCAAATCTTGTCTCAAGCACTTACTAGCTGTGTGACTTTGGGCAAGTCACTTCACTCTGTTTGCCTCAGTTTCCTCATATGTAAAAAGTGCTGGAGAAGGGAACGGAAAAGTACTCTAGTATCTTTGTCAAGAAAATTCCAAATGAGGTCACCAAGACTCAGAGAAGACTGAAATGACTGAATGACAGCAACACATCTATAAACAGACTTGGACCCTTTTCACAAGGGTCTTGCCCTCAAATATTATTAATAAATACTAAATGACTAAAAAAATAGATAATTGAGCCTAAAATAGTAATAGTATTATAATGCATTTTGCCACCTTTTACCCAGCTTCCAAAGCAATTTTCCCATAGCACAAATTTAGCCTGGCCATCCTCTAGTCCATAAATTCTGATAGCTCCCTACTACTTTCAGGATCAAATATGAACTGTTCTGTTTGGCACTGATAGCCCCTCACAACCTGGCCACTTTGTACTTTTTTTTCTGACTACAAAACCCAAACCAGATTCTGATTCCTGGAATCCTGTGGTTTGCTCTCTATAATTTGAAACTCCCAAGGCTGGATATTTGACTCCCTACACCAAGAGTGGAAAGGATGAACACAAATGGGAAGAATCTTTAAGTTGTGCCCATTACCATATAGTCTTACTGGATACCATGAATGAAGTAGGTATATAGTTCTCTCCATGCCCAAAAGCAGGAAAAAAAGAATAGTTGGAACTGATTCAGTTTTGAAGATGTCCTAATTCTGGCTATTCCATATACCCAATGGGAAAAAAGCCTCCTCCAACAATATGGTAGGTCAACTGGAACCAGTTACAGAACATGTGGTTATGTTCCAATCTCTCCAATGCTCTTCTCTTGTGTACTGTTACATAGATGTTCTCCTAGAAGCAGCTTCCTAGTGTTCTTCATGTTCTGGGGACATCTTGGCATGATCTTGGGGTCTACATATGAGCCAGAGACCTGTTACATGCATATATATACATGCACACATGTTTTCCTACAATGCACAATAGGTATATGCATATGTGTGTGTACTTATGCATATATACAAGAAGGTATACAAACATGTGCATTATGTCACATATAACATGTATACACATACCCACCTATTTCCATTTCCCTAATAGTTCAAATTCATTTAATCCTAACACTGACCATGAGCTAAAAATGCATGATATACCTGGCCTACAATATCTTGCTCAGCTATTGCTTAATTAATTATATGTCCTTATGGGGAAGGAAAGGGCAGTGATCATTATCCTCATTCTTTTTTTTTTTTTTTTTAAGCAATTGGTGTTAAGTAACTTGCTCAAGGTTACACAGCTAGTCATTATTTATGTGTGGGTGCTCATTTTCTGAGGCCGGATTTGATCTCGGGTCATCCCAACTCTGAGGCCGGCGCTCTTACTCACTGAGCTGCCTAGCCGCCCCTTTTAGGGCAATTGGGGTTAAGTAACTTGCCCAAGGTCACACGGCTAGGTTTTTGTTTGTGTGGGTTGTATCTGAGGCCGGATCCGAACTCAGGTCCTTCTGACTCCAGGGCCGGTTCTCTACTCACTGTGCCACCTAGCCGCCCCCTATCCTCATTCTTAAGACCAAGAAATTGAACCTTCAGTAGAAACAGCATTTCCAATGTGCTCTGCCCCACACAAATTTCAAACAATGTGAAAGGGGACTCCAAACAACTTCTGGAGCCACAGCACCCGCAGAATGGCACAGAGAGGCTAACCTCCTGCTGAGTACAGCCCAGCAGCCCTGCAGGGAGCGGCCAGCGCAGCGCTCTGAGAGCAGGCAGCACAGTGTGCTGGGAACTGACAGCGCAGCGCAGAGCCAAGCTCAGGTCTGAGGTTTTAGCCCCAGGGTGTCCGGGCCTTCAGCCGGCTGGAGGGACCCCAAAACACCGGCAATTGTGGCGATTCCAGAATTATCAGCACAGATATGCCTAGGACAAAGTGAGAGGTTAGTGCCCTATGGACTTTGGGACCAGTATTTGGGGAACACTTGGCTTCCTCCCCTGGGGGTGAAAAGCTACTGAAGAAATGGGGCATAGAAGCCATTTTGCAACATCAGTGGCAGCTCTAGCTCCTGGTCTTCGAACTGTAGGGAGATCCAGCAATCAGTCTGGGGGTTAATCGCTCTTGCTTTAAACTGCCTGGATCTGGATTGTGGCCGGGGGGGGGGCGAAATTTGGGGTGGGTATCCAATTTGCCAGAGTGGCTGGAGGCTTTACAGAGGCCACCCAACTGGCGGGAGTTGTGAAGGCCCCACGTTTGAGCAGAAGCTCCCCTGTCTGGTGGCAGAGTCCTACTGTGGCAACAAGCCCAAAAATCAAGTAATTAAGTGGCAACATGCCTAGGCAAATGAAACAAAATAAACAGAAAAGTTCAACATTGGACTCCTATTTTAGGGGCAAAGAGGCTCAAAGCATGGAGGAGGACTGTGAGGTCAGAACTCCTGCACCAAAAGCCCCAAATGAAAATACAAGCTGGCTACAGGCCATAGAGGACCTTAAGAAGCAGATAAGAGAAGTGGGGGAAAATTTGGGAAGAGAAATGAAAAGGATGCAAGAAAAGTATGAAATGACAGTCAACAGCCAGACTGAGGAAAATAACACCTTAAAAAATAGACTAACTCAAATGGCAAAAGAGGTTCAGAAAGGCAATGAGAAGAATGCCTTAAAAAGCCAAATTTGCCAGATGGAAAAAGAATCTCAAAAGCTCACTGAGGAGATTCATTCCTTCAGAGTTAGACTGCAGCAAATGGAAGCTAGTGACTTTATGAAAAATCAAGATACCATTAAACAGATCCAAACAAATGAAAGAATAGAAGGCAATGTGAAATATCTCATGGGAAAAACCACTGACCTGGAAAATAGATCCAGGAGAGATAATTTAAAAATTATTGGACTACCTGAAAGCCATGATCAAAGAAAGAACCTAGAAATCACCCTTCAAGAAATTCTCAAGGAAAACTGCCCTGATGTTTTAGATCCAGAGGGCGAAATAGAGGTTGAAAGAATCCATCAATCACCTCCTGAAAAAGATCCCCCCCAAAAAACTCCCAGGAATATTATAGCCAGGCTCCAGAATCCCCAGATCAAGGAGAAAATACTCCAAGCAGCCAGGAAGAAACAATTTCAATATTGTGGAAACACAATCAGAATAGCCCAGGACCTGGCAGCTTCTACACTGAGGGACTGAAGGGCATGGAATATGATATTCCAGAGGGCAAAAGAACTGGGAATGAACCCAAGGGTCAGCTACCCAGCAAAACTGAGTATTTTGTTTCAGGGGAAAATATGGTCATTCAGTGGAATAGAGGACTTTCAAGCATTCTTGATGAAAAAACCAGAGTTGAATAGAAAATTTGACATTCAGAAGCAAGAAGCAAGAGATGCTTGAGAAGGTAATCAAGGAAAAGAAATCAAAAGGAACTTATCAAAGTTGGGCTATTTACATTCCTACATGGAAAAACAATAACTGTGTTTGATGAAACCTCTCTCATTATGAAAATAATTGAAGACGGGTACATGGCATATGTTCACAGGTATACATGGATAGAGGGCACAGGTTGAATTTGATGAGAAGGGATGATTCTTTTTTTTCTTTTTTTTTTTTTTGGAGGGCAATTGGGGTTGGGTGGCTTGCCCGGGGTCACATGGCTGGGTTTTTGTTTGTGTGTTGGGTGTCTGGGGCCGGATCCGAACTTGGGTCCTTCTGGCTCCAGGGCCGGTGCTCTGCTTGCTGTGTCACCTAGCTGCCCCAAGGGAGGGATGATTCTTAAGGGGTGAAGTCAAGAGGTGAGACAGGAAAGTGGCAAGAGGAGATGGAGAGAGACAGGGTAGGGCAAACTATCTCATGTAGAAGAGGCAAGGGGAAGTAGTTGCAGGGGAGGGGAAGAACAGGAAGGCAAAAAGGCAAAAGCCTATTCTCATTGAAGTTGGCTCAAGGAGAGAATCACATACATACTAAATGGAACATCTTACCCTCACTCACTCTCCTGAGTAGGGGAAAGGGGGATGAGAGGGGGGATGATGGAGGGGAGGGCATTCTGGGGGGAGGGGATGTTGGAAGTACCCTCTATCAAAGAGGGACAGGATCAAAGTAGGGAATGGACCAGGTGGGAGGTGAGACAGGTGGGAGGGAAATATAAGCAGTCTTTTATAATATATCTACTATGGTAATGTTTTGCATAGGTATACATGTACAACACATACTGAATTGCTTATCTTCACAGAGGGAGTGGGTGACAAGGGAGGAAGGGAATGGATCTGATAATCGAAGTTTTTAAATTAAATCTTTCATAAGATGTCCAGGCATTGGGGCTCAGAGATTCACCTTGCCCTAATGGCAAAGTTGAAGGGGATATGGGAGAAGATATAGGAGAGAGCAGATTGGATGAGGGGATATCTAGTGGGACTGCTATTCTGGGGTGGTGGGTAGGGAAAAATGGGGGGAAAATGTAACTCATAATCTGGTTGAAATGAATGATGTAAATCAGAAGTTAATAAAGCATTTGTTTAATTAAAAATAATAATAATAAGATAAAAAAAAGAAATTGAACCTTCTATAATCTGGATCCTCCCTACCTATCCAACCCTCTTCCCCTCTCAACATACCCTCTAGACAGAAATAGTTTTTTTACAATCCTAGTAAAATGTCATTGATGATTTCTGCCTTTGTGTTTTTATTCGTTCCTGGTTTTTTTTTTTTTTAACCTGGCATGCTTCCTTTTCTGCCTATTCCCCCTCCCCAACCCATCCCCACCTTCTACCCTCTACTTAGTCTCTCCAGATCTTACCGATTCTTCAAGATATGGCTAAGGTCCTACCTTCTCCATAAGCCATTCCCTGATCCCTCCAGATCTCACTTATCTTCCTCTCCCCTAAACTCCTCAGCACTTACAATCTGTACCATACAATTTAGCGTGTAATTACATATTGTCTTGTACTCTGTTGCTGTTTCTGGTGTGTTAGACTTGTTTCCCTAACTGGGCTTGTTTCCTAGCAAAAAAAGACTATGCTTTTATCCTTCTTTTTATTCCCTGTGGAAGCTGGGAGAGCATTGACCATGCAGTCAGTTCTCAGTACAAACTAATGAACTGATTTCATTGGCTGACCCGTTGCCCTGAGTAGCAGGAGAGACAAAAGGATGACTCTTTTCTTATGTGCAGCATATTTTTTCTGGAAGCCATCCTGACTTTGCAGCCTGGCTCAGCTTTAGATTTCATATTGGTTATGTGCTAAGATGTTATCATACAATGATATCCACACTTGGAGACCAAAAGAGTTGGGAGAAAACTTAGAGTTTGATGATCTACACATTAATCCATGAGATCACTGAGGCCCACAAAGGGGAAGTGACTTATGTGAGGCAACATGAATAATTGATGGTAGAACTGGGATTGGAATAAAGATGTACAGACTAGTCCATAGCAGCATCAGGTGCTATTTCCATTATAAAGCCCACATTATCATCCACTATCTTGTTGGATCTTGTAAGGGTAAGTATAATTTTTCCCATTTTATAACTGAAAAAAAATTGAGATTTCAGAGAGGTAATCTGCCTAGGATCTCCTGACCCCTAATTCAGGGTTCCCCTAGTCAATAGTGAATAAATGAGGGAAGGAAGGAAGCTTGTACTAAGTGTTCACTATGCCCAAAGCATTGTACTAAGTGCTGACAACCCAAACAGAGAAGAAAGAGAATGCCACCTCACAAGAAGCTCGCATTCTATTGGGAGACACAACACTATGAATGGTTTCAGCTGCAAGTCAGATGGAAAGGTCCCATGGGCCTTGAGGGTCAGTGGCACAGCAAATGGTAATGCCTCTTCTTTAAGGCCATTTCTACTGACAAAAAAATGACATCAGTTTCTGATATTGAGCCGTTGAATAATGCCATGGATTTCAGTGGATGAGAAGTTTCTTTTTTGGAGGTCTTCCGAAAGTGTGACTATAGAACCTGGGGTCTATGGGTGTTCAGGAAGGATGATCCCCTCTGGTTTGAGGGTTTGCCAAGCCCTGTTCAGGACTGCTCATCCACCTTTGGTGTTTACCTTCACCCATGTGAACTCTCCAAACAGAATAGGTGTACTAGAACAATTTTGTTCCAATGCCTTCTTCATGCACTTAGAGCTTGGTTAGATATTGAAGAAGCCCAGGTCATCCACTGAATCCTGACCAGTTATCCTGACTTTTGTCCTGTCATTAGACTTGGATGAATCTGGAAGCAAGAGTGAGGCTGATGACTTTAAACAACTCAGCCTCATTTAAATCCAACTCATGCATAAGTCAAGACATCATTCAACTGTGATGTCTTTGGTCTTCACAAACAAAGGATGAACAATGACGGCACCTGCAGAAGAAGTTGTTAGACTGTATTTCCAGGGGTTGCTTCCCAAGATTATGGCTGTAGTTACTGGGGTAGAATCATTGCTGTTACTAAAGTTCTTAGGTTCACATTTCTGAGTTGTCTTCATCAGGGTCTGAGGGGAGATAGTGGTCAAAGAGGTGGTGGTTTGATTTCCATGACACATGATGCCTCTTGTCTCTCCTTTAGAGTAACCTGAAGCTTCAGCTATTTTTAAAGTGCCTACTATGTACCAAGAACTGTGCTAAGTTCTGGGGATATAAAGAAAGGCAAAAACAGTCCCTGTGTTCAAGAGGCTCATAATCTAATGAAGGAAACAATACACAAATAGCTACACTATAACAAACAAGATAAATCAAGGATAAGTTGGAGACAATCACAGAGATAAGGGACATTAATGGAGATCCCAAAAGCCTTCTTGCAGAAGGAGAGCTTTCAGCTGAGATTTGAAGGAAGCCTGGGAAGCTAGGAGGTAGAGGTAGGGAGAAGAATAATGCAAGCCTGGGGAATGCCCAGTGAAAATTCAGAGCCAGGAAATTGTCTTCTGCAAGGAACAGCATAGTGGCTAGTGTCATTGGATCATAGAGTACCTGCAGAAGTGTAAGAAGACTGGAGGAGGGAAGATTATGAAGGGTTAACAAACCAAATAGAAGATTTTATATTTTATATTGGAGGTATGAAGAGTCACTGAAGTTTATTGGGTATACAGGGGAAAGAGTGGGGAGGGGAAATGACATGGTCAAATCTGTACTTTAGATGATCAGTTTGATGAATGAATGGAAAATGGACTACAGTGAGGAGAAACAGAGGCAGAGAAAACAAGCAGTAGGCTATTGCATTAGCCCAGACATGAGATGGTAAAGGTGGTAGCAATATTAATGGAAAAAAGAGGCAATATTTGCATATGTTATGAATATAGAATCACCAGGACTTGGAAAATGATTGACTATGGGGAGTGAAATCTAAAGGAATGAGAAATCAAAGATGTCACCTTGGTTATAAACCTGAGTGTTTGGGGGGGTGGTATACTTGTCAGTAATAGAGAAGTTAAGAAGAGGGGAGGATTTAGGTGAAAGATGAGGTCAATTTTGGACATGTTGAATTTTAAGTGTTTTCAGAACATTCAATTTGAGATTTCAATAGATAGTTGAACCTTCAAGATGAAGTCAAGTTAGAGATTAGGGCTAGATAAATACATCTGAAAATCATTGGCATAGATTTATAACTGAATCCTTAAGAACTGATGGGTTCACCAATATAAATTAGATGGAAGAAGAAGGGAAATGGGCCCAGGGTAGAGAGGGATTGGGGTTGGGGTAGGACACTTATGGTTAGTAGGAGAGACCTGGATGAAGATCCAACAAAAAGAACTGAGAAGCAGTGGTCAGATGGGTAGGAGAAAAACAAACAAACAAAAAAAACCAGAAAACACAGGGAGAAAAGAGGTTCAAAAAGGAAATGGCAAGAATATCGGTATCACACATTTGCCACCTGCTAATTTCATGATTTTGGGCAATTCATTATATCTCTCTGAGTCTCAATTTCCTCATCCATACAAGGAAGGAGTTGATTTAAACAATTAGTAACTACCTTCTAGCTATAATTTGATGATCCTCTTATCTTATGAAAATACTTTTTATAAAGAGGACACTGAAGAAACTCTGAATGTGTGAATGGCGATGCTGAAGGGATGGAAGAAAAAATGTCATGGATTGTGAGGAGGAGCCAAGATGGCTGCATAGAAGGAGGAAGACTCCCTTTACTACCCCCATAACTCCTCAAATAATTATAAAAATTATTATAAACAAACTTTAGGGCCGTAGAACCCAAAGTTACAGAAAGAAACAAACCTCTTGCTGAAGACAGCCCAGTAGACCAGCAGGAGGGCTTGAGCACAATGCACTGGGAGCAGAGCTCAGGCCAATGTGAGTCCCCGGTTTTAGCCCCAGGGCGGCCTAACCTGGAGGGTCTCTGGGAGAGTAGATCACCAGCAGCTGTGGAGGTTTCCAGATTTATCAACCCATAAATGCCTAAGGCAAAGTGAGAGGTCAGTGGACTTTGGGAACATGGAGTCTGGGAGTACAGTCCATCCTCTGTCTCCAGAGGGAGAAGTGGCTGAGGTGCCCAGCCATGCAACAGCCACCCACATGGCTGCTTCAGAACTCCTGGCCTGCAGCTTGTAGGGGGACCAAGCAACCAGTCTGAGGGGTAATCACTCTTTCTTTAACATGCTTGAATCTGGATCTCTGTACAGGGTGGGGGTCCTAGGGTGTATGACTAGTGAGCCAGAGCATTTGGAGGCTTCAGA